>MU774874.1:87906-107201 GCA_026770625.1 Nicotiana glauca
AAGCTAGTTTTATCTTGTTAAAAGAGAAACTGAAAGCAGTGCAGTGTTGCCCAATTAAGCAATGACCTTTTATCTTGTTAATCTCCTTTGTCATTTTTAACTCCTTTAAGTCAAAACAAAAGGAAAACTTACACGGATAAAGGCCAAAATTGATTAAGAGATAAGGAGCTTCCAGCTTATTCATGATAACACTAAAAAGTAAAAACGAATACGTACGTCAAAAGTCAATATGATACACTAGATAGTTGGGGTGTACAAAGAAAATCGATAAACCGCACCAAACCGGTAATCTGAGTCAAACCGAAAAAAAAAAACTCGATCATGGGTTGGTTTGACTTGGTTTGGTGTTGGAAAAAATAACCCGACCATAATTGGTTTGGTTTGGTTTTAACTAAAAAAATCAAAGTGAAACCAAACCAACCCAATATTACATTTATTCAATTTTTACAAATATTTTATACATATAAATATTTATTTTTAATTCAATTCATAAATATTTCATAAGTTTTTTCACAGTTTTATCTTTAAATATATTGTTTCAAGTTTGGAATTAACATTCTTGAATGGTCCAATAAATTTTATAGTTCATAAGGGTAGTAATTCAAATAAACTTCACATCAATACTAATACTAACTAAAAAAATTTAATTCAACACTAGAAATGACAATAGTGTGGATATCTATTTTTTAGTTTTGCATTATTTATATTGAAAATGCACATAACTTAGTTTATATTTTTCTTTAGTGCTTAGTTGTGTAACTAATATACTTATAGTTGTACTTATTTAAGTATGACTTATATAATACTTTTAGATTATGTTAATATTTATTATGGCTTATTACTTAGTAATATTTTCTTTATGGATTTTAGTATTTTTGTTATTGAATATTTTAGTACAATGTTATGACGCATCTTATATTATTTTATTATTTTCTTGAAAAATACATTATATAGTTGTATCCTTGTAGGATTAGAGAAGTATGTGGAGCAAAAGTTATATATTTGTGCTATGAAGACTTATCGGGAAAAAAAAAACCCGAAAACCCGAAAAAATCCGAGAAAACCCGAGATTGAAAAACCTGATTTCGTTGGTTTGGTTTGGTTTATAGATTTAAAAATCCGACACTATTGGTTTGGTTTGGTAATTGAAAAATCCGAACCAACCCGGCCTATGTACACCCCTACTAAATAGGTTGAAGACTTGACTTACCATATATAGTGTACTTAAATTCTTGGTACTTAAAAAAGGAAATAAATAAAGAAAGATTGTTCCCAGAAATCCTTGTAGAAAAACTACAAGGAGGGACCATTACTATTATTTTGTTTAAACTATTACAGTATTAGTAGTATTACTCACGTTGAGAGACTTAAGAGATATGTACCTGCTTCGTCTTGCTTATTTTCGTTTTGTAACTTTCCATGTATTTGCCGAGGATAACTCAACATTCAATCAAGTGTATTAAATTAAATTAAATTATTTTTATATAATAAAATTTAATATTCTTTGTTGGGATCAATTAAATAGAAATTGGCAATTATCTATGGCGCACTAATCTCTAAAAAAGAAAAGGAAAAACTGCATAGTATAACCGTTCTCAAAAATAATATATATATTTGGCTAACGAATGTAATTAGTTTTTAGCCAGCTGACCAAAAATATAACTTGCCCACAAGAAAACTTGCTGGGAGAAATTCAAAAATAGCCAGATTTACCACTGGTCGTTGAAAAATAGTCAAGTTTCAAAAGTCATCGAAATTTAGCCACTTTAAATCTGAGCGAAAACACTGTTCAAAATCCGGAAAAATACGCCCGCAAATTTTACGGGAGTTCCAGCATAAGTATGCTTGAACTCCCGTAAATTTTACGGGAGTTCCAGGATAACTATGCTGGAACTCCCGCAAATTTTACGGGAGTTCAAGCATAATTATGCTGGAACTCCCGCAAATTTTACGGGAGTTCCAGCAAGTATAATTGTCCAGTATAATATACTGGAGTTTGGAGCACTGGTGCTCCAGTCTCCCGCAAATTTTATAGGAGTTAGCAAAGTATACCGGTCCAGCATAATATGCTGGAGTTCGTACACAAATGTACCAGAACTCCCGTATATTATATTGGACCGGTCCCTATTGTAGCAAAATAGTGACTATTTTTTATTGACTTGGTAAACGTTGGCTATTTTTCATTGATCAGTGTGAAAACTGGCTATATCATGATATTTTAACAAACTTGCTAAGGACTAGACGTGTAAATTGGGCCCACTCGGCTTTGCCGGCCCCTAAAATTTGATGGGTCACGGAGTGTGTCCTAATTCTGGAGAATTTACACAGTATAGTTACTTCGCTAATTGGCTGTAATTATTTTTATTTAATCGGCCAAATATGTTAAAAGCCCTTAAGCTTTTCAAAAGCCAAAATGCATATGCAAAGACAATTTTAATTTTAAAATTATTTTTCAACACAACTTCAAAAATTATTTTTTTTCAAATTTCAATCAACTTTATGTCCAAACGATAGCTAAATATTTGTTAGCTTCTCACCAAATAACTATAAATAAATAAAAAGCTCTTTCTAACTTTTTGCTGAGATAGCACACGTACACTTCAACAATTGATGATACAAATTATATTATATTTTTTTGTCTTCTTCTTGCTTAATTTTATTTATGCATGTTTGGTCCTCTTAATTTGGATGCGTAGGATCTATTCTTTGCTCTTTCTTTCACATCTCGTAATACTAGTGTCTGTCATTGAGTGGGTGACTACACATAGTCGTATTTTTGGTAGGAATATGTCAACTACCAATGGTGAAGAGGAAATGTTTAAAGATTTGTCTACGAGAGGAAGTCAAGTATCATAAATGGGGAAAAGAAAGTTAATAAGGGTAGCCCGGTGCACTTGGCTCCCGCTATGCGCAGGGCTTGAAAAAGAGCCTAACTATAAAGGTCTATTGTACGCAGTCTTACCCTGTATTTTTTCAAGAGGTTGTTTCAATGGCTTGAACTCGTGACTTCCTGGTCACATGAAGCAACTTTACCAGTTACAGCAAGGCTCCCTTTCATAGAAAGTTAACGTTTACTGAAAATGACGAGCCTATAGCTAGATAATATTTTCTTCCTCATTAAAAAGGCAACCTGATATACGAAACATTCCATATATATGCAAGGTTAGAACCAGAGTTGCACCCGAAATGATATGATCTAAGTAACCTATCCTAACCTAAGCGTTAGTAGCCGATACCATAGCTCAAACCCGTGATCAATAGATCATATAAAAACAAATTTATCATTACTACTCAATGCTCCCCCCTTCTACTTCCGAACTCCTTTTTTCCTTTATAGAAGAGTAGAAGACCACTAGCATGTCACGGCCCAATTCTCTTATAGGCCGTGATGGCCTGAATACCCACTGGAAGAACCCTATATAGCTGGGGGCGGTAAGAACACTCTAGCATGACGCTGAAATAGGTTCGCACTGGAGCACTCCGAGGATGCGACGATAATGGATATGCGGGCCTGCTGGACTGACCCCTCACGAACTGACCTCTACCCCTAGCCTGGGCACCTCTAAACACTCCATAATAGTGAAACCGCTTATCCCTCATAGCATGCTCTCGGCTACGTTGATGTATACCCTCGATCCTCTGAGCTATCTCCAGATCTAGCTCGTAAGAAGTCCTCATCTTAACCTCTCGGGCCATAGTGGCCTGAATGATAGTGTGTAAACTTGCAACAAACCTCCGCACTCTCTCTGCATCGGTAGGAAGTATCATACGTGCATGGCAAAACAACTTAGAGAATCTCGCCATATAGTCGGCCACTGATATCTGACCCTGCTGGAGCTGCTCAAACTGAAATCGCAAATCTTCCCCTAGAAAGATACTGGTGAACCTGTCCCAAGTCATGGGAGGAGAATCTACTGGTCTGCCAAGAAGATAGGACTGCCACCATCTACGGGCCCTACCTTCCAACTCGAAAGTAGCAAAGTCCACCCCATGGGACTCCAATATCCTCATGTTGTGCGACTTGTCCCTGCACCAATCAATGAAGTCCTGAGGGTCCTCATGTCGGTCACCTCCAGTGACATGAGGGTGTAACTTGGTCCATCTATCCAATAGGTTATGCGGCTCGCTGGCCAAAACTGATCTGGGATCAGGTATAGCCGCTGCCACTAGCAGGGCTCCGCCCATGGGGTAGTCCACCTGGGGTCTGATACACGGCTACTGTATACCTAGGAGCCTGAGCGGTAGGGGTATGTGCTCCCCCTCCCTCTTGTTATGTGGCCGGGTCTGCTGGAAATAAATTAGCTTGAGTCTGTCACGACCCAAAATCCCACTACAGGAGTCGTGATGACACTTGATCTCTAAGACTAAGTAAGCCGATTATAATAACAATTTAAACTATTTTTTTATATGTAATCTGATATAAGTGTCGAAACCAATAACGAAAATAATGATACAACCTCCCAAGACTGGTAATACCGAGTCACAAACTCTAACTGAATACATGAAATGATCTCAAGAATTGAATGCTTAATACTGTTTGAATAATAATTAACAGTATAATAAAATGGAAAGATTCCAAGGGAATGCGGTGACCAAGCAGCTCTACCATGAATCCTTGCTATCAAAACACCAATTCTGCTCAAGTCCAATATCTCCAGTACCTCGCCCTAAACAAAAGTGTGCAGAAGTGTAGTATGAGTACACCACGGTCGGTTCACACTAAGTATCAAGACTAACCTCGGTGGAGTAGTGACAAGGTACAGTCAAGACACTCCCTAATAAAATAACCTATACAATATAGCAGTATACAATAGTACTGAAAAACAACTAGCATAGCAACAAAAATCAACCAGTGATATAAACATTAAGGCAACAAGAACACCATAGATATGTTACAACCCATATTCATGTACGTTGGTTCATTCCATAAGTTAGATGACATAAATCTAAGAATAGATTATCTTTGAGATGATAATAAGTTAATCCTATTGGTCTTAAATGATACAATGGTGTATAAGGGTGGTTAACAAGTATTAGAAGTTAAACGAATCAAGGATGATGTAACTCGTATTTTTGGGTAAACCTAGGGGTGCTAATATTCTCAAGTGGTTGTTTTTTAAGGTATTTGAATCATATAATATCCATATCATAAGTCTTGAAGTTAAACGATTTATGAAACAAAAGTCGACAAAAGTTGTCGCAACTTATGTTCATAATTTTACTTAAACTTTAGATTAAATGTTACAAAAATTTTATCCCAATTTACTTGGAATTACGAGGTTATATACCCACAAAATTGAATATCTATAAGTCTAGTTTCCAACACATTAAACCATTTTTCAATACGATCTCGGAGTATAGAGATATTCGCATTTTTACGAGACTGCACAGATTGGTAGGTGACAAGTAGGTGCATCACCTACTTGCCAAAATGAGAGGACTCAATTATAAGCCCCAAAATCGGCCAAGAGGGGACTTTTAAGGGATTATCAACTCATTTATTTCACCAATATTTCAGACCTTGAAAACTAAATTGAACACTTGCAACTCCTCCCCAAAAATCCCACACAAACCCTAGGGTATTTCGGGTGTTACAACGTGATTCTAGTGCCGAAATGTCCGGAAAGCTTGCTAGTTTCTCTCTCCTTCTTGTAGACGCGTTGAGGAACTTATTTTTGATGAAGAAGGACTAGGTTTCGTGGTTACACTCAGTACAAGGTAAGATTATTCTTCTCCTTCCATTGTCTATGTCCTTGCGAGTTGTAACTCGATTGTAAAGAATAGACCTAGCGAGTTTCGAAATAGTAGTAGGTTGTTTGTTCTTGTGTCATGGTTGGCTGGTTATGAACTTATTTTTAAGTTGAATTCATTGCTGGTTTATTGGATAAGAGGAATAATTATGTACTTTTGGCTGTGTTTCCCAATTTGAAAGAAAAGACAAGTCGAAATGTGTTTAAGCAAACTGAAAAATTAAATTTGAGTTGCTGAACTTATGGGACTGTTTTGTGGGCTGTTTCGTATTACTATTGGGTTGTCTCTTATGCTCCTTATTTTATGGAGTTGAGAGGAGGAAGGGTGCATAGAAATACCACATATTGGCAGGGTTGTTTTCTGGTCGTTCGTCGTAACAGTTTTGGATTATTTGTCACTATTATGGTTGTCGTGTTATGTATGAAGTGATAGGAGTATGTTGGGATGTTTGGTGATTGTTTTGACTTTTTTGAAGTCATATATATAGGGGAAGTGCTATCCTAAAATAGGTTGTGATCGATACATAATAGTTACGACGCTTAAACAATAACGATAGTGTCATTTATCTTATTGTAGACTAAAGAGTCGTGACATTTGCATAGCTTGAGGTTGGGAAGTACATATACAAGGTATGTGACTATCCCTTTCCTTCTTTTGCGTGCTTTGAGTGTACATAATGCAATGAATGAGCTTCCAAAGGTGCTCTACTCTTAGAAGCTAGCAGTACTTACATTGTTTCCCTTTTTATGGAATAATTGGTGTTGAGGTTGCTTCTATTATTCTTATGTTATAAATATTGTTGGTACTTCCTGATTCTTATAAGATTCTTGATGAAGAGTTATTCCTAATAACGTGTACGGAGGATATTAACCTTACGTCACTCCGAAAGGTTCAAAAATATGATACCAATGAGTCCTACATGCATTATATATATATATCTACTTTACTCTACCGAGCCGCACGCGCTATAGTCGGCCGGGTACGACACCTATTGTGCAATCTATCACGACCCAAACTCCACTAAGGGTCATAGTGGCGCGCGGACGCCTCTGTCAGGAAAGCCAACCAAATTACTTGTTGAAGTTCTCATTTTAACAATCTTGAAAATTAAGCTTTTTCTTCAATTTTTATAGATAAAAAGAAAGATAACCGATTCAATTCAAATTAAATAATAGGAAATTAATACAAAATATTTCAAAATCCTCCCAGAACCCGGTGTCACAAGTGCATGAGCATTTACTAAGGCAGAAATAAAATACAACATCCGTCCGGAATACAATGGACAAAAAGTAAATATATTATGCTGGAAAAGGGACTATACTAGCTGCGGGCCGCCTCAAACAATGCAACTCACCTAGTCCTTGAATCATCTGCACTGCAACGCCCAATAGGCCACTAACAACATATGAACTTGTACAACAAAAATGCACAGAAGTGTAGTATGAGTACGAAAACAACGTGTAGTCAATGAGTATCATGTCTAATCTCAAAGAAGTAGAGATGAAATGGTCGACTTCGACACTTACTAGTGGTCCAATAATGATGTCAATAATACATTAAATCGTGGATTTCTATAGACATGATTTTTATACAATAGAAGGAAACAAGTAAACAATTATTTCTTTTATAGAAATTTCCAAAATTCTTTTGTTTATTATCAAAATTTTCTCAAGCCACGAAGAGGCAATAATAATTTTAATAAGCTCAAGGCGGCAATACCAGCATGCGCAAATAATCACCGTGGGACGTACGATCCGATCTAACATAAAAGTAAAATGTGCACTACCGAGGGTCGAACGGCTCGAACCATAGATGCATCTATTACCCCGCTCGCGAACTATCCATGTGACGCGGTCAACATAAAACAAACAATCACCCTGCTCGCGAATCATTCATGCGATGCAGGTACACATAAAAATACATGCACAAATAGCCAATTAAGAATTTATCGGGTAATAATTATTCAAATAAAAGCCACTTTCTCTTTTAACAATTTAAGAAAAGAAGTCAAATCCTTTTGAGAATGGATTTATTAATTCGATGTGGTTTAAGCAATTCGGGCTATCAATAAGATTACAAATATTCCAAGTATAACATGCTTTTGGGTCCTAGACTATCCGGACATAAACATAATAATAGCTACGCACGGACTCCCGTCACCTCGTGCGTATGTAGCCCCCACAAATAGGAACACATAACCAATTGATTAACCTATGGGGACATTTCCCTCTTACAAGGTTAGAAAGGAGACTCACCTCGTTCTGAAGGTCCATAACCGGCATTCTGCGCCCTTCCGAAGACTTGAATCGATGCACAACGCTCTAAAACTTGTCGTTGATGATGAAAAATCCCTCTTGAAGCTCTCCAAAATCGCCCATGTCAAATGAAAAATGGGAGAAGAATGGATAAATCCCGAATTTAAAACAACTCTCTGCCTCTAGTTATTTCCGCACCTGCGGCCTCTAGACCGCTTCTGCAGTTTCGCAGGTGTGGTTCCAATACTGCATCTGCGGTCCTCACCATGCTGCCCCTCTTCCGCTTTTGCGACTCCACCACCGCAGGTGCGGTCCCAGCTCTCCTTCACCAATCCCGCATCTGCGGCTACTCCACTACAGGTGTGGTCCTGCATCTGCGGAAATATGATCGCAACTGCGGTCACTTCTCTTCTAGCCCAAAACCGCATCTGCGGCTCCTTTGGCCGCTTCTGCGACTCCGCACCTGCGGCCCAATTCTCACAGGTGCAGTTATGACAGCAACCAGCCAGTTCAGCTTTTCCAAAAATTCTCTTTTCGATCCGTTAGCCACCCGGAATCCACCCGAGGCCCCCGGGACCCCCAACTAGTCCCAAAACACGTTACGAACTTGCTTGAGGCCTCAAATCACATCAAACAACACTAAAATCATGAATTAACCCCTAATCCAATCTTTATGAACTTTAGAACTTCCAACTTCTACTTTCGATGTTTAAACCTATCAAATCACGTCCGATTGACTTCAAATTTTGCAGACAAGTCACCTTGCGGACCTATTCCAACTTTTGGAATCGGATTCCGACCCCGATTTCAAAACTCCACTTCCGGTCAAACTTCTCAAAAACCTTCAAATTTCTATCTTTAGCCAAATGGCTCCAAAATGACCTGCGGACCTCCAAATTCACTTCCGATCGCGCTCCCAGCTCTGGCAGCTCCAGAATCACCATACGGAGCTGCTCCCAAACTCGAAATCTCAAACGGACATCGATATCACTGAAATGCACTTCAACCCAAACTTACAAATTTCTTTCAAAATGCTACTTTCCACATTATGCGCCAAAACGCTCCCATGTCATCCAAAAACCGATCCAGGCATACGCCCAAGTCCGAAATCATCATACAAACCTGCTAGAACCTTCACATCCCGATTCTGAGATCGTTTAATGAAAATTCCAATCCTAGTTAATTCTTTCAACTTTAAGCTTCCGAAATGAGAATTCTCTCTCCAAATCAACTCTGAACTTCCCGAAATTCAATTTCGACCATGCGTACAAGTCATAATACCTGAAATGAAGCTTTCATGGCCTCAAACTGCTGAACGACGTGCTAGATCTCAAAACGACCGGTCGGGTTGTTACATTCTCTCACACTTAAACATACGTTCGTCCTCGAACATGCTGAGAACTACACTGAAGTAGTTTGAAATAACTGTTTAACTTCTCATGCACCTTCCCGTGCTACCACAACTCAGTTGAGCATATCAGCTCGATCAATTTCTGAAGATATTCCCTTTTATTCAAGCAAATAAGCCTTAGAGCCCAATTCCAACATCCGAAATTCTATGCCCGACCTGTTTCTAACATAAGATCACCATATCAATCACTACACGTTGTACCCAAACATGGCTGCGTAACTTTGCTAAATTCACACCTAGCATCACTTTACTCACCGGACCACAATAACACTTTCTGATCAACTTAGTCGAAATTCCACGAATCTGATGCTCTCATTGCACCCCATGACATACACAGGTCTTACTCTAACTCTTACAATGTCGTCACACCGGAAGAGATGTGCAGAAATTTATAATCAACTGCTGAGTCAACCAATCATTGAGTCTATACTTCTAATAAGAAACATTACCTCATTCTGAACCAAATAATGATCTTTGCTCCTTAATATATTTCACATAATCAGATTGCACTGATCCTAAATCCAACAATCTCGTCTCACCCAGTACGAACTACTCAGGCAATAAGCCAACCCGACATAATCAAAAGTTCCCTATGATGCTACAATGTATCAATAGGCTACCATATCGAACGCGATATAAAGGAAAGCAAACTTTGAGAAGGAAATTCAACTACACCGCTCGCGAATCATACATGCGACGCGGTCAACTTAATTAAACAAATACCCCGCTCGCGAATCATACATGCGACGCGGGCATATAGCTAATATAAGCTTTCCTCATATAATAGGAAACAATACACATAAAAACAAATACAGGGAACTGTACTCAGCTTCACACTATTGTTGTGCGCAACCCGATCCGAACAAAATAACCATGGCGGCGTGCCACCCGATCCATCCATAAAACTCGCATAAGGATATACGCACCGAGCTAGATTGCTCATTTCAATAATATATCGAATATCAGTCACAAGCACACTAAGTGCATAATTCCATCCCTGGGGAGACATATATTGCCCGAAGCCAGAAAACTCGAGCACAACTGAGGTTCGATATATGATCTGAAGTCTCAAAAGCCATCCTGCGTATATAACATCATCTCTACGCGGAGCCTCAACACACAAGGAATTCACCAAGCCGCCTCACAACTCGCACGTCACAATACATCATTACATGAAATCGCTGATGACAAAATAACACCCCGACTACTCTTCCATTAAGGAGCGCTGTGTTGAAATGAACACATTTGGCCTGATATAGAGCCCATATTTACATTTAAATCTATCCACCGACCTTAAGCCGATTCTGATCGTACTGAACTAGGCTAATTACCTTTCAAGGCCCATATAAATCCTCTTCCGCTCATAACACATAAGAACATCCATCATAGTCGGAGAAATCATCTGCAATCCACAACTCAGTAGACTGAGTGGCCTCCATGCATATATTCTCAAATCAACGATATTATCACAACCTTCATACTTGGTTTTAAGTCTTTAATCAATCAAGTGACTACCTGCCACACTTATACAATCTTCCTGTAGGACACACTCCCACAACCTACCATAACAAATAATTGGGTCGTACCTCCAAACCACCGACCGCACTAACACTGAAAAGCGATTAAGAATTATTAACCAGGATGCAAAGCCTTTTTCACAAAACCCAATCTCAGGTGACGCTGAAGACAATACCAACTCACCTTAAACATCAAAACTCTTTTCCTGCCCACACCGAGCTGTTACCTTGATCTTTACTTCGAATTCCATACCACTCACTGCACCTAAAATGCCAACATACGATAGAACACGCTTTTCATCATAGCTTCGGAACCACTATCGAGCTAACACTTCATCATATAAAAGCTTTTCACTTAACTCACTTCAGGAGAACCATAGAAACACACAGGTGAATTATCATAACCGTAGAATATGAAAATCTCTAAGTAGTGGTCTAAGCCACTATAGCCCTTCCAGGGCCAACCTCTATGTATCAGGTCACAACTGTAGAATACTTTCTGAATACCACCAACTATGGCGGCCGACAAGCCTCACACGCACCATCACAATTCACTTGCATAACTTAATCACGCTGAAAGAACTGCTCACTACCAGCAACACGCCATTCAGACTATGTCTAACCGATCCCTCTTCTTCCAATTTATCCTTAATTGTCATAAAAACAATAACAACTCCTTTCAACACTTAACACACTCCATCCGCACTCATCCTGAGTTACCCTGAATCACGAGACCATGCTGTCTCAAATCTCATAAACCATTTCGTACCTCCTAATTGCTACATCGCAAGTCAAAACATCATAGACATTCTGTGCCTCTTCTTATAGGCTGCTATCAAGTTTGATTCTTAACTGTACCTATAGGCTCGAAATCGTTAGGCATTACACCTTATCCTTTGAATTCACTAGGACCGTTGTTGAGAACCACCCGCTCTGACTTGGCCCTGAATATAATAAACTCCATGAGTCTTCTATCACATGAACACCCTTTTGGTGAAGCACCTGGTAGAATCACTTCCCTTGGAGCCCGCATGTTTACAAAGCACAATCCTGAATATTTCCCCAAGTCTGAACATGGGCCAATAAGACCAACGATAGCACACCTTTAATAATTCCCTTGCTCAAATTACCACTCATGTTCTTTTCCCGTAGCTGAAGTAACCCATAAATATGCTAATAACCAGAAACCTCGCAAGTAGTTAACCATGCAACCCAATCATAGACGGATGGACTCTCTCACTTAGCTTGAAGCCACTATTACACAACTCTCGAACTCACCGAGATTCCTTATCTCTTATTGACATAACCTTGCGCGATCAACCGCCTAAATTTCTCGGATTCTTTATTTAAAACCCCTTTTTGTTATACTCTGAATCATCAACCACATTCGCACAACCGATCTCTTTGCTGCATATTAGCCCATACTTCCAATTAAAACCATAGACTTCAATCGCCAGCCACTAAAATCCCAAATCATTCCAAACTCTCCTTAAGGTACGTAATCATCCTACCACCAAGCCTATATGCAACATCGCCACTCTCCCACTTTGGGCAAACTCACTTCTTTAATGAACTACTTGACCTTTGCTTCATACACCTGGCCTTCTAGGAATTTTAGCCACCGTCTGATACTTGCCACACATCTTTCCTTATCCTTTGCTACTCAGTTGTTGCCTTAATTAAAATTTATCTTCGTGGAACTTGAACCCACAATTGCTGCTAACTTTACACCTTTCGGAAAATCATCTATCTCATACCATCGATATTAGAAACACTGATTTGACCCTGAACTACCGCACCCTGCGATATCTGACAGTTGCATTTTCGATACTATTTCATAATAGCTTGCTCTAAAGGAGAATTGTAGAAGATCGTAACACCGGCGAACTTAGTGCATTCAATTAGGATAACGACATCCCCTCATAGAAGAAAGCTCCACCACTCTCGCATGTACCAAGTCTTATTACTCTACCATCCCAAATCTGTACATTCTTAGCCCGATTGACTTTCCCTTGCCAGAAACAAAATATTGAATATCTAGATTACACACTGAGTAAATCTCCCTTCAAGTCATTCACTGCCCCGACACGTAGGCAACATCCTACCATCATATCACAACTGTGGAACAATCATTCATAAGCATCATGGCAACTTGTGTCTAGCCTCAGAGCCCTCAGAAGTACCATTACTGGGCTGAAATAATAAAATATCTTTCCACAAGGCGACGATAATAGCTCAGACGACTATATAGGGAGAAACATCCCGCACCATATTCGTAATATCATTACAATTCTTCAATCCTCGATGAATAGCAAGCATTTTACATCGCATAAGATTGAGTAGGAAAGAAACAAAGGCATAAGCCTCAAAGGAATCAAATCGCACGATAAGGAATCAAGAAGGGAAGTACTCCTAATAGTCCTACAGCCTCCGAGGATAAGTACAAACGTCTCCATACCGATCCACGAGACTGTACTAGACTTGCTCATGACTCGTGAGACCCTAGGAACCTAGTGCTCTGATACCATGTTGTCACGATCCAAACTCCACAAAGGGTCGTGGTGGCGCCGGACACCTCTGTTAGGCAATCCAACCAAATTACTTGTTGAAGTTCTCATTTTAACAATCTTGAAAATTAAGCTTTTCCTTCAATTTTTATAGATAAAAATAAAGATAACCGATTCAATTTGAATTAAATAATAGGCAATTAATACAAAATATTTCAAAATCCTCCATAACCCGGTGTCACAAGTGCATGAGCATTTACTAAGACAGAAATAAAATACAACATCCGTCCGGAATACATTGGACCAAAAGTAAATATACTATGCTGGAAAAGGGACTATACTAGTTGCGGGCCACCTCGAACAATGCAACTCACCTAGTCCCAGAATCATCTGTGCTGCTACGCCCAATAGGCCACTAAAAACACATGAACCTGTACAATAAAAATGCACAGAAGTGTAGTATGAGTATGAAAACAACGTGTACTCAATGAGTATCCTGTCTAATCTCAAAGAAGTAGAGACGAGATGGTCGACTTCGACACTTACAAGTGGTCCAATAATGATGTCAATAATACATTAAATCGTGCATTTTTATCGACATGATTTTTATCCAATAGAAGGAAACAAGTAAACATTATTTCTTTTATAGTAAATTTCCAAAATTCTTTTGTTTATTATCCAAATTTTCTCAAGCCACGAAGAGGCAATAATAATAATTTTAATAAGCTCAAGGCAGCAATACCAGCATGCACAAATAATCACCCTGGGACGTACGGACCGATCCAACATAAAAGTAAATTATTCACTGCCGAGGGTCGAACGGCTCGAACCACAGATGCATCTATTATCCCGCTCGCGAACTATCCATGCGACGCAGTCAACATAAAATAAACAATCACCCTGCTCGCGAATCATTCATGCGACGCAGGTACACATAAAAATACATGCTCAAATAGCCAATTAAGAATTTATCGGGGAATAATTATTCAAATAAAATCCACTTTCTCTTTTAATAATTTAAGAAAAGAAGTCAAATCCTTTTGAGAATGGATTTATTAATTCGATGTGGTTTAAGCAATTCAGGCTATCAATAAGATTACAAATATTCCAGGTATAGCATGCTTTTGGGTCCTAGACTACCCGGACTTAAACATAATAATAGCTACGCGCGGGCTCTCATCACCTCATAGGTATGCAACCCCCACAAATAGGAGCACATAACCAATTAATTCACCTATGGGGACATTTACCTCTTACAAGGTCAGAAAGGAGACACACCTCGCTCCGAAGGTCCATAACCGGCATTCCGCGCCCTTTCGAAAACTTGAATTGATGCACAACGCTCCAAAACTTGTCGTTGATGATGAAAAATCCCACTTGAAGCTCTCCAAAATCTCCCATGCCAAATGAAAAATGGGAGAAGAATGGCCAAATCCTGAATTTAAAACAACTCTCTGCCTCAAGCTATTTCCGTACCTGCGGCCTCCAGACCGCTTCTGCGGTTCTCACCATGCTGCCCCTCTTCCGCTTCTGCAACTCCACCACCGCAGGTGCGGTCCTGCATCTGTGGTGCCAGCTCTCCTTCACAAAACCTGCATCTGCGGCTTCTCTACCGCAGGTGCGGTCCCGCATCTGCAGAAATATGACCGCATCTGCGGTCACTTCTCTTCTAGTCCAAAACCGCATATGCGGCTCCTTTGGCCGCTTTTGCGGCCCAATTCTCATAGGTGTGGTTATGAAAGCAACCAGCCAGTTTAGCTTTTCCAAATATTCCATTTTCGATCCGTTAACCACCCGGAATCCACCCGAGGCCCCCAAGACCCCCAACCAATCATACCAACCAGTCCCAAAACACGTTACGGACATGCTCGAGGCCTCAAATTACATCAAACAATGCTAAAATCATCAATAAACCCCCAATTCAAGCCTTATGAACTTTAGAACTTCCAATTTTTACTTTCGATGTTTAAACCTATCAAATTACGTCCGATTGACTTCAAATTTTGCAGACAAGTCACATTCGACATTACGGACCTACTCCAACTTTTGGAATCAGATTCCGACCCCGATATCAAAAGTCCACTTCCGGTCAAACTTCTCAAACACCTTCAAATTTCTATCTTTAGCCAAATGGCTCCAAAATGACCTACGGACCTCCAAATTCACTTCCGATCACGCTCCCAGCTCTAGAATCACCATACGGAGCTGCTCCCAGACTCTGAATCCCAAACAGACATCGATATCACTTAAATGAACTTCAACCCAAACTTACAAAATTTCTTTCAAAATGCTACTTTCCACAATAGGCGCCAAAACGCTCCTGGGTCATCCAAAACCTGATCCAGGCATACGCTCAAGTCCGAAATCATCATACGAACCTGCTAGAACCTTCACATTCCAATTTCGAGGTTGGTTACTCAAAATTCCAATCCTAGTTAATTCTTTCAACTTTAAGCTTTCGAAATGAGAATTCTATCGCCAAATTAACTCTGAACTTCCTGAAATTCAATTCCGACCACGCATACAAGTCATAGTACCTGAAATGAAGCTGTTCATGGCCTAAGACTGCTGAACGATGTGCTAGAGCTCAAAACAACCGATCGGGTCATTATACAACCATTGATCAGTAGGGTTTTACCGAGCTCCACGTGGTCGTGTACATTTTACCGTGCCTATTACGATCGGGTACAATATGATGATGATGATGCCCACAGAGGCGTATGTTTTAAAAGTTTATGTATGTATATATGTATGTATCATGAATTTCATGTCAGTATCCCTCAAAGGTATCCAGATGTTACAAGTTGTATATTCTTTATCATGTTTACATTACTGTTCTTACTTATGCTTTCCTGCCTTACATACTGATAACTATGAACTGTGCATGTTTTATACCCATTCTTACCTGAGCTTTGTGCATAAATTTCTCTTGATTAGTCCTAAATTGCTTAAAAGTTGCACTTGATTGCAGGTTTGACAGACTAGATGATGAATATCACAAATCGGCTAAAAAAGGAGTGAAACCTGCCAAGCGTCAAAAAATGATTCAAAGTGGGAAAATAGGTGACCTGCGCGGACCGCACTGTTCTGATGTGCGGCCGCACAGGAAGGTTCAGAAAGCCATCAAGTTAAAGCCCAACCTGCGCGGTCCGCACTGATTTGTCACGCGGCCGCGCAGGAAAGTTCAGAGAATCAGCAATTCTGAAGAAGATCCACGCGGACCGCATTCATTTCCACGCGGTCCGCAATGATGATTGATCAGAGGCTCAAAAAGTCAAGGCAAAGTTCCACGCAGCCGCACACCAAATCAGTGCGGTCCGCGTGGGTAAAATATCAGAGAGCCAAAATGGGACGATCTCTACAGTGCGGCCGCGCACCATTTCCACGCGGTCCGCATGACTCAACCTATGCGGCCGCGTGACATTTTTACGCGGTCCGCATCCTCATGTCCAGAAGCCCAGATATGAAGACCAGTTACCCTACGCTGCCGCATGACATTTCTATGCGGTCCGCGCCAGACCCTCAGGGGTATTTTTGTCCGATTTTTCCTGTGTAGTATAAATAGAACATTTTACTCTTTTAGGTGAAGTTTTGGTAATCTTTTTGAGCAGCTGAGCACGAGGCACTTGATATTAGCCTACTTTAGGCAATTTTCTCTTGTAATTAACGTGGATTCAAGTAGATTAAGCTTGTAGTTAATGATTATGTTAATTTCTTCTAGTATTTCTTCTATTTCTACTTCTTCCATGTCTAGCTAAACCCATTAGCTAGGGTTGTGGCTCAACCCTAGTGTGGGTAATTAATGGGTGTTTTTGCTTAATGTTTGGATGATATTGGGTGTTTGGTTTTGGGTTGATTGTATGTTTTCATTTAGATTTTGTGGTTGCAAACACTAAGTCTAGCTTAGTGGGTCTTGACTCTTCTTGAGAAAGAGAGTCTATGACCTCACAATTAACCCAACAAGGATTTGGGATGGACCCATGAGAATGGTAGTCCCAAGTAACGGGTTGAAACTCGAGAGAGTAATTACCCCACTTAAACCATTAATTGCTTGGGCAAATTAGCCTACCCAATTGGTCTCGAGAGAGTCAATTGGGCAAAATCACTCTCTCTACCGAGAGGTGTGAGAGTGAGTGCTATAGTGCAACGGTTATCCATATTCTCCTTAATTATCATCCTTGCATTAGAATTCTATACTCGTTAGTTAGTCACCTAGGCGAGTGCTATGACCCTAGTGCTTTTCTCTTATTGTGTACAACTAGCATCATTACTTAGCATAATTTAGTTTACAATTGTAGTTGATAAATTTAGTTGACAAACAAAATGATGGAAGCAAAATTAGAAGCCAAAGCATTTTTTTAGACTTCACAAATACTCAACTCCCATAACTAGCTCCCTGAGGAAATTGACCCCGACACCACTATCGGGTAAAAGTAGTTAGCGCCCACTCAATCCCAAGGGTTGAGTCTGCACCGATTATATTTTGGTGCCGTTGCCGGGGAGCTTACGGTGTTAACTATTTGTGTAGCTTGTTTTGTGTTTTGCTTCTTTTTCCTTCTTTTTACTAACATTATTTGTGTCGAACCAACAGGTGCACATGGCTTTAAACGGTAATGTCCCTCTTGACAACGTGGTCGCGGGGGAGGAGGTTGATGATGTTGAACAAGAGGAACTCCAGGTACCACAAATGCCACGGAGAGGTAGAAATGCTAATGCAAATCCTAATGATGCACTTCCAGACCCTCCTCCGCCTCCACAAAGAGTTGCTCCAAGGGTCCTTCCTAACCAAGGTTATGCAAGTGACATAGTTCCTCCCCGAATCTGGGCGGGGAACTTTCAAATCACCAATGTTATGTTGACACTTCTCGAACAAAGAGGGTATTTTATGGGCGCCTCCGATCAAAATGCATACAAGCACTTGAAGGGGTTCGTAGATACTTGTTGGGGAAGTAAACAAACCAATGTGTCCGAAGATGCTTTGAGATTGAGGCTTTTCCCGTTCTCTCTTCGGGGTAAAGCGCTCGATTGGTTGGAGAGATTACCGAATCATTCAATCACTACATGGGATGAATTGGCGGACAAGTTCATTGCCAAGTTCTTTTCTCCAAGTCATATGGCGGCGCTCCGTGATGAGATTTTGGCCTTCAAACAAGAACCAACGGAGCCTTTGCATGAAATATGGGAGAGGTTTAGAACCATGGTCAAGGAATGTCCAAATAATGATATGACCGATGTGATGATTCAACAAACATTCTATAGAGGCATCAACACAACAAACCAATGTATTGTGAACCAATTGGCGGGTGGAAATTTTATGAAGCTCCCGTACAATGAAGCATGTGAAGTGTTAGATGAAATGGCCGATACTTCTTCGGCATGGCAAAGTCGGGCGAATGTTCCTCAAGGTGATCCTAATGTTATACATTTGCATAAAGAGTTGCATGACCACGGTCACGCCATTGCCGAACTTACAACAACAATGAACCAATTAGCAAAGGCGCAATTGCAATAAGTTCAAAACCCGCGCCAAGTCAATGCTATGGAAGGAGTAAATATGATGAAAAGAAGGCAAAGAGGGCAACAACAACAAGGAAATTGTGAAAATTATGATGATGGTGGTGGTTATTCAAATGAATGTTATGATGAGCAAAGTGAAGATTGTCAATATGTGAACAACTACCAAGAGAATAGAGGAAATCAAGGTGATCAACAATGGCGATCTCAAGGGAATTGGAATAATCAGCAATGAGGTGGCAATTGGAATAACAATAATCAATCACAAGGCACCGGAAATTGGAATGGGAATAACCAAAACAACAATTGGGGAAATCAAGGCAACAATAGTGGTAATTGG
>MU774881.1:10915-26191 GCA_026770625.1 Nicotiana glauca
CCCCTCGAGCAAATCACATAGAACAATACCAGCCCCTCGGGCAAATCACATAAAATAATACCAGCCCCTCGGGCTATATCTTACATCACAATGGGTACCCGCGCTCAGTGGGGGTGTGCAAACTCCTGAAGGGGCTCCTTACGGCCCAAGCACAATATCAAGCCATCTCGTGGCATCATGAACAGGCTCTCGGCCTCATATCAATATCAAGCCACCTCGTGGCATATAGTCTCAGGCCCTCAGCCTCATAATTAAAATCAATGTATCACTGCTGCGGCGTGCAACTCGACCCAAAGATATCCTCACAACACAAGCCCTCGGCCTTACTCAGTCAAAATCACATAAGCCTCTCGGGCAATAGTAAAATAGTGTTTCTCAGCCCAAAACAACATTTAAATATCATTTGAGTATTAAAACTGAGTGAACGTGGCTGAGTTTTGAAAACAGTGGAAAATAACATGACCGAGTTCAAGTATAAAGTCAAAATAGTGAGGAAATATCAACGAAAATCCCCAAAGGGTTCAAATAGTTGGCACGATGCATTTAGCCCAAATAATGATGATAAAAAAAAGATTTCAGTCAAATACGCAGTAAAATCATCAATCAGGACAGACCAAGTCACAGTCCCCAATAGTGAACAACCCCACGCCCGTCATCAAGCGTGTGTCTCACCTCAATATAGAAGTACGATGTGCAATTTGGGGTTTTAAACCCTCAGGACATCATTTACAATCATTACTCACCTCGATCCAGTCCAACTCTAGCCCGCGATGCCTTTGCCCGCACGAATCGACCTCCGGGTGCTCCAAATCTAGCCACAATCAGTACATAATCATTAAAATATTTTAAGGGAACGAAGCCCACTTGAAAATATCCAATTTAACATCAAAATTCTAAAATTGTTCAAACCCGACCCCTGGGCCCACGTCTCAGAATCCAATAAAATTAATATTAATGGAAGCCTCGTCCTCTCACGAGTCTATACATACCAAGAACATCAAAATCAGACCTCAAATGACCCCTCAAATCCCAAATTTACACTCTCCAAATTCAAGCCATAATTCCTCTATTTTAGACTTAATTCCATGATTAATTAGGTGGAATTCACACAAGAATCGAGTTTTTGATTTCAAAAATGTTACCTCCAAGAAACCTTCTTGAATCTCCCTCTTAAATTAGCTCTCCCAAGCTTCAAAATCGCTCAACAATGGAGGTGCTTAGCCTCAAAATTGCAGAATAGCCCTTTTAAAACATTCTGCCCAAGCATAAAAATCCTTCTTCGCGAACGCGGTCAAAGCCTCGCGTTCGCGAAGCACAAAAATACAATGACCAAAAATTCCCTTACGCGAACGCAACATCCATCTCACGAACGCGAAGCTTCCGCTTTCCAAACCGTCGCGAATGCGACCTCCTTACGCGAACGCAAAGTAGAAAAGGCTGGGACCCCATCTATTTTTACTTACTCTATGCGAACACGACACAGGCCTCGCGACGCAGAGAATCAAACATCACAACATTACGAACGTGACACACTAAACACGAACACGAAGGCAAAAATTCTCACCTCAAAAGATCACCCTTCGCGAACGCGGGTCCCTGACCGCCATCGCGAAGAACAAATTGTCTGCAACACTTCAGTTGGTTTTCTGCAATTTCAACCAACATGAAATTGTCCGATTGACCACTCAAAACTCACCCGAGTCCCTTAGGACCTCAACCAAACATGCCAACATATCCCACAACATCATTCAAACTTTTTCCAACTTTTGGAACTCTCAAAACAACATCAAAACACCAAAATCATATCGGATTTAAGCCTAAGAATTTCAAGAACTTCTAAATTCCATTTTTGATCTAAAAACCAACCAAACCACATTCGAATGACCTGAAATTTTGCACACATGCCACAAATGATACAACAAAGTTACTACAACTTCCAGAATTCCATTCCGACCCCTATATCAAAATTTCACCTATCAACCGAAAAATGCCAAAATCTCACTTTCGCCAATTCAAGGATAAACCTTCCACGGACTTCCAATTTGCATTTCAATCACGCTCCCAAGTTTCAAGTCACCTAACAAAACTAACCACATCATAAGAATTTCGATCCGATATCATATATAAACAAGTCAAAACTTGGTCAAACTTTTCAAATTTCAAGCTTCAAACTGAGAAATATTTCTTCCAAATTCATTGTGATTCCCCTGAAGACCAAAATCAACGATTTACATGAGTCACAATACATCATACAGGGCAAGCCATGCCCGAGAACTGGCGAACAAAGTACAAAAACTCAAAACGACCGGTCGGGTCGTTACAATCATGTAATTCTCATCCTATTTCTTCTTAGTTTTCTGTTGTATTATCCTTTTTATTGTTGGTATTTTCTTTTTACTTCTGGTCAATTCTGAGTTAATATAATTAGTTTATTTTTATGTTTATTTTTTGTAATCATTTTTTATGTTTTTATGCTGTGCTTTTTGTTTACTTCAGCATATTCATTAGTGAATATGCTGAAGTTATTAAGTTCATTTTCTACAACTTCAGCCTAGAGATTCTGAAGCTTTTGTTTGTACATGCATATCTTTTGTGCTGTACACTTATGTATGTGTGTTTGTTAAGGATATATATTTCACATACTGTAACCTGAAGTTTTTTCTCGTTGAAGTCACTGCGTACTTTTTTAAAATGCAACCAAACCTGTAAGCCTGCGCAACAAAAAAGAATGATTTGTACTTTAACAATATATAAAATAGTCCAAGAGTTTTTTTTATTCCTATGAAAAAAATCACATTTCAACTATGTCATACAATAATGAAAGTATAAATTCAGACCAAGGATTATTGAAGGTTGGAGTATTTTTCAGTGTGTTTCTTGGAATATAGATGAGGTGCTGGAGAAGACAAGCAAGTTGTTCTATTGTGCCCAAACTGTTTACATCGACTGAATTTGGTAGACTTCAATGGTATTGATTCAATCGCAGGGATATGCCTCTTCTTTTGTCTCCTTCCTTGTAAAATCTCTACATCGGGAGGTTTTGTGATCTCAGATTGTACATTTTGTGGTATATCCCATTATTTTTATCTTCCACGGTATTTACATGTCCTTCATATGTTTCCAACCATGTTTACTTTGAATACCAATTTGAGCAGTAATCATATTTCTGTAAATATCTCTTATTAATAGCAGCAATTGCATGTGGACACAACAATTCATCAAGTTGGAATTTAAGGCAGTCGCAAGTTCTCTTCTTTAAGTCCATAATGAACTCGATTCCTTCACTATTTATTCTAAACAACATTGAATCAAGGTTGAACACCTAACATGGAATAAAAAATTAAGATAAACTATATTAGTATATTATTGCTTCAAAACGAAAAAATATAAAGTTTTTTCAATGTAAGCAGTAAATCACTGCAACAGAAATAAAAAGCTGAAGTTAATAAATATACTCACAAATATTTTGCAAGACAAGTCCATTTTCTTAATCATCTCTTCTTCTGCCTGTCACGACCTAAAATCCATTAAGGGTCGTGATGGTGTCGGACACTGCTGTCAGGCTAACCAACCAAATTACTTGATTAAATTCTCATTTTTAACAACTTTGAAAGCTAAGATTTTCCTTCGAGTTTACTAGTAAAAGACAATCCTTACAATGTAAATAAAAGAATAATTGGAAGTAAATACAAGATACCCAATAATCATCCCAGAACCCAGTGTCACAAGTGCATGATCATTTACTAAGGAGAAAATAAAATGCAACAACCGTCCAGAATACAATATTGGACAAAACATAAATACAGATAACTGAAAGAGAATTGGCTGGCTGTGGGTCACCTCGAGGAATACATCTCACCTAAGTCTCCGTATCAACCATGCTGCCACGCCCAGTAGGCCACTAGAGATGCATATGCATGTGCAACAAAAATGCACAGAAGTATAGTATGAGTACGAAAACAACGTGTACTCAATGATTATCCCGTCTAATCTCGAAGAAGTAGAGATGAGATGGTCAATTTTGACACTTACTAGAGGTCCAATAATAATAAATTAATAATATGTTAAATCGTGGATATTTTTTATAAGCGTGATATAATTCGATAGGTTGAAGCAAATGAACAACTCTTCCTTTTATAGGAAATTTCCAATTTCTTTTTCATCATATATACAATTATTCTCAAGCCGGGAAGAGGCTATAACAACTTAATAAGTTTTAAGGCAAGCAATACAAACATGCATAAATCGTGCCGAGGCGTACGGCCCGTTCCAACAGAAAATAAACTATGCACTGTTGAGGGTCGAACAGGGCGAACCATAGATGCATCTATTTAATCTGCTGAGGTGTTCGGCCCGTTCTAAAAATAAACACACAGACAGTCAATCAAGAAGTCCACACGGAGTAATTATCCAATAAAAACAAATCCTCTTCAAACCATTTAAGAAAAATGAAGTTTTATTTGTTTAGAAATTCATTTACTAATTCGATGTGATTTAAGCAATTCAAGCTATCAATAGGTTCACAAATAATCCAAGTATAGCATGCTTTTAGGTCCTAACTACCCGGACAATAGCATAATAGTAGCTATGCACGGACTCTCGTCACCTCGTGCGTACATAGCCCCCATAATTAGGAGCACATAATCAATTATTTTACCTATGGGGACAATTCCCTCTAACAAGGTTAGAAAGGAGACTCACCTTGCTCCGAAAATCCATAACCGGCATTCCATGTTCTTTCGAAGACTCGAACCGATGAACAAAGCTCCAAAGCTAGCCAATAATGATACCAATCCATTAATATATACTCAATTATTCATTACAACCCAATTTATAATAATTCCTAACCCCGATCGAAAAGTTGATGAAAACGCCCTCGGGCCCACGTGCCCGGATTTCCAAAATTTTTGAAGAATAAGTTTACTTATAACCTCACGAACTCAAATATATAATTTAATCTCAATTTCATACCCAAAATCGTGGTCAAAATCCAAGAAATGTAAAATTTCTAGGTTTTCCCTCAAACCCCAAGTTTTCTACAAATTTCCATGTCTAAATCCATATTTAAACCTTGTATTTAATTCAAAGCTAAAATAAATTACTTACCTCATGATGAATGACGGATCCCCCCCCTCCACCCTTCAAAAGCTCCAAAAATCGCCCAAGCCAAGAGAAAAATGGAAGAAAAATGGCCAAAACCCGAATTTAAAACAACCTTCTGCCTTAGCTCTTTCCGCACCTGCGGTCTCTAGATCGCTTCTGCAGTTCCGCAGGTGCGGTTCCAATACTGCATTTGCGATCCTCACTAGGCTGCCCCTCTTCTGCTTCTGCGACTCAACCACCGCAGGTGCAGTTCTGCATCTGCAGCTCCTCGACCGCATGTGCGGCCCCCTTCACTTTGGTCCAAACCGCATCTGCGGCCCATTTCTCGCAGGTGCAGTTATGACAGCAACCAGCAACCTCAGCCTTCCAAAAATTCCATTCCCGATCCATTAACCACTCGGAATCCACCAGAGGCCCCTGGGACCCTAACCAATCATACCAACTAGTCCCAAAACACATTTCGAACTTGCTAGAGGCCTCAAATCATATCGAACAATTCTAAAACCATGAATCGACCTCCAATCTAAGCTTTATGAACTTTAGAATTTCAAACTTCTATTTTCGATGTTTAAACCTATCAAATCATGTCCGATTGACTTCAAATTTTGCACACAAGTCATATTCGATATTACGGACCTACTCCAACTTTTGAAATCAGATTTCGACCCCGATATCAAAAAGTCCACTTCCGGTCAAACTTCTCAAAAACCTTCAAATTTCTATCTTTAGCCAAATGACTCCAAAATGATCTACGGACCTCCGAATTCACTTCCGATCGTGCTCCCAACTCCAGAATCACCATACGGAGCTATTCACATACTTGAAATCCCAAACGAACAACGATAACATTGAAATGCACTTCAAGCCAAAATTATGAAATTTCTTCTAAAATGCTAACTTCCACAATAGGCGCCAAAACGTTCCCGGGTTATCCAAAACCCAAACCGTGCATACGCCCAAGTCCAAAATCATCACATGAACCTGCTGGAACCTTCAGATCCCGATTTTGAGTTAGTTTACTCAAAAATCCAACTCAAGTTAATTCTTTCAACTTTAAGCTTCCGAAATGAGAATTCTTTTCCCAAATCAACTCCGAACTTCCCGAAATTCAATTCCGACCATGCGTACAAGTCATAACATCTAAAATGAAGCTGCTCATGGCTTCAGACTGCTGAACGACGTGCTAAGGATCAAAAAAACCAGTCGGGTAGTTACACATTGATACTTTGGGAAAAGTTTCATTTGCCTTTTTTCTCCGTTCGTAAAACCACTCTCCCAATTTTTCTTGGATGAAATCTAATATTCTTAAAATAGGCATTTCTCTCCCTTTTAGTAAAATTTTTTCATTAATTCTACCATGTTTGTTGTTAGCATATCATAACATCGTCGTGGGAACCACGATCGAGCTCATCTCTCTTGAGGCTCTTCCATTATGTAATTGTATGTTTTCTTGTCAACATTTTTGAGTTAGGAAATTAACTGATTAAAATCTTCACGTTTGTATGACTTGCAGCACTTTGAAATAGATTTATTACCGTGACTTTTGCATATCTTTGCTTTAAATTTTTCTCAAAGTGATAGAGGCAGATACCATGGTGAGCTTCAGGAAAAACTTTTCTAATCCCATTTGCGATCGATTGGTTTCTATTTGACAAGAAAACCAGTTCACGACGGACTTGAATTACTTTTCTCATTTCCTCGAAGAACCAAATGTATGCCTCATTATTTTCTGAATCTGCTACCCCAAAACATAGAGGAAAGATTTGATTGTTTGCATCCTTTGATACAGTAACAAATAGAACACCACAATATTTTGACTTTAAAAACATTGCATCTACTGCAATAACGGGTCTACAGTAGGACTAACCAGCTTCTGATGTCGCAGGAGCAAAGAATATGTAAGCAAATCTGTACAGTGAAACACAAAAAGAAAATCATAAGGTTTGAAGTTTTTCAAATAGAAACATTTGAAACTTTAGGTTGATGGTTAGTATTGTTTTGCTTACCTATTCTACCCGTCTCTTTTTATGCATGTGTATGTTCCTGGGTTTTTGCGCACCGTCATGTGCATGTATGAAGGAATAATCTGGTAGTTCTCTTCAGGTGTCCCCTTATGCAGGCAACAACTTTTTGAATAGCGCGTCATGCCTTGTGATAACCAATGTCAATCCCAAATTGCTTTTTCGTTTTGTTTTCTACAATGGCTGGTGTAACCTCTATCTTTTTGTCTCAAACATGTTCTATAATTTTTTCACTTATAAAATTTAATGTAGTATGCTTCTGATATGATTTTCTTGAATCAACCGAGCATTCATGGTTGTTATGATATTTTATCACCCTGAATAGTATGGAATTTTTTATTCTCGTAGCATGTGCATTCCAACCACATTTGTCCACGATGCATTTCAGCTCGTATCTCTTTGATCATGGTCTAACAGCAGTGAATTCAACTTTCTGGTTATCTCCAAGCTACAAATAAATTTAATCATGTTTTGTTTGTTCTCAAAAATTGATCCGACTCTTACTTCCTCAGGAAACGCATCGTGCCTAAGTATTTTACATGGTGGAGATTCTTTCAGATTTCTCCTCACTCTTTTTCTTGATTTCTGAGAAGCACTAGAAGTTTCAGCAATTTCTTCAATTCTATCTGATGTTATGGGTATAAGCTCCATGTTTACTTCATCTTCGTTGTTGCTTATCATTGTAGAAGGTAACAAAAAACTTTGTTGGATTGTATGTTGGTTGTCAATTTGCATTATTAGCTATCCTTTTTCTTCTTGGTCATCGACAAGCTAGTATGAATTTGTTAGAGGAGTGGGTAATTATTGCAGCATTATATATTCTGAAACAGCTGTAATGTTGGAAGGTTGTAGCTCGTTGTCTACTTCTATTATTGGTTGTCCTACTTCATGTTGATAATCAGCAAAAGGTTCTGAATCTATCGCATATGCAAGAGATTGTTTGAATGATACAGATTCGGAAGGTTGTATTTTTTCGATGATAAAATGGTAATTCTTGTAGGCCTAATCAGTTGTAAGAAAATGTATACAGGTACTGAGTTCTTCATATGAAGTTACAAGCATTCCTTTGCTTGTATTTAGTTTAATATCAAACCATACTTTTAGGGAATATTTGGTTGAATAAATATTTGAGAACTTCACTAATTTTCTTATGGAAAGTATTGAATGATATGTGCTTATTAAGTAGAACAAATTTTGTATCATGATCCAAGTATTTGAAATCAGGAGTCTACCTCACATTGAAACAACACAAATCGAACTCATCCTGTAGATTCATGTTTAGTGGCAAGTATTAGGAAAGTGAACAGAAGAATTTTTAGGTTGTTTGTGCTGAAGTTTTTACAAATGAACTAAATCACTTAAGCATATTATGCTGAAATTTTCTTGAAACAAGATGTATGACATAATTAATGAATCCTGCACAGAAAACTTCAGCTTATTAAGTGCTGAAGTTTTTACAAATAAACTAAATAACTTCAACATATCAGCTAAAGTTTTTTTAAAAAAGCTGTATGACAGGGATTCATGAATCCAGGAAAAAGAACTTCAACTCATTAAGTGTTGAAACTTTAGAAATGAACTAAATAACTTCAAGACATTGGGCTGAAGTTTTAGCAAATGAATTCAACAAACTTGAGCATGTTTCAGCATCAATTGCATAGGTTACAGGAGTAAATATAACAAACACAATTAAAGTAGTAATTATATTGCGTTGGGGGTATGTGTTAATGTAATAATTACTTTCCTATCACATTCATGCACGCTTTTCATTAGACAACGTTTAAAATTTCTCTATGCCTTTTCATATACCATGCAGAAGTTTTTTTCGCCTATATAAACACGCTATACCTGTTGAGTTTATTCACTCAAACACATATATTTTAGCAGACATAAAATATAAAAAGGAGAAAAAATGGATGATGTTATCAGGCAAATAGTCGAAGAAATCAAGCAGGACATAATGGAGGCTTTTGAGCTGAAACTAGATGAGCTCATAGAAAAGTACGATAGGGAGCTGGAATAAATCAACAACAAGCTTGATACGCTTGTGATGTATGCAAGATTTGATAATCTTGCTGATGAAGATGCTCGTCCATCTAGTAGTGACGACGACGATGATGATGATAGCATGGACGATTAGTTTTTCTTTTTTTCTATAATCATTTTAGTTAATGGATTATAATGTTATTTTGTTATTTATGTAATTTAATTTATCTTTTTTAATGTTTAATGAAATATTCAGTTTTTGTTTTATGTTTTTTATGTGCTTTTTTAAATATTAACTCTATTCAAACTCGAAAAATACACAGTGCTTGATAAAAACTTCAAATCCCTTTGCTGAGTTTTCAAGCATGAACTAAAAATTCTTTTTAAACTTAAAAAATAACACACACGAGCATGTTCTTGCACGACGAAATATTAAGCATTTTTAGCAGATGAACTAAAAAATTATATGAATAATATTTTACATATTTCTGAAAACATAAGCATTTTTTGGTATGAAGTTTTAAAAAAAAAAATATGTAGTGCAGGAGAAAAACTTCAGCTCTTCTTGCTGAAATTTTTAAAGATTAACTGAAAAACTTCAGCACCTATGCTGAAGTTTTTTGTGAAATATGTAGTTTTAGTTTATGTTTTATATTTTTCCAAGTATAGGAGGGAAACTTCAACTCTTCCTGTTGAAGTTTTTAAATATTAACTAAAAAACTTCAGCATCTATGGTGAAGTTTTTTGTGCAATATGTAATTTTAATTTATGTTTTTTTTACCCAGTTTAAGAGGAAATTTTCATTTCATATTGTTGAAGTTTTTAAAGATTAACTAAAAAGCTTCAACACTTATGCTGAAGTTTTTTGTGCATTATGTAATTTTAATTTATGTTTTATTTTTTACCAAGTATAGGAGGAAAACTCCAGCTCTTTCTGCTGAAGTTTTTGAAGATTAACTAAAAAACTTCAGCACCTATGCTGAAGTTTTTTGTGCAATATGTAATTTTAATTTATATTTTATTTTTTACCCAGTGTAGGAGGAAAACTTCAGCTCGTTTTGCTGAATTTTTTTAATATGAACTACATAACTTCAGCTTGTTTAGCAAATAAACTATGATATAAAGTTTTAATATAATTTTTTCTTCGTTGTGTTGTTTGCCAGCTCGTTTTGCTGAATTTTTTAAATATGAACTAAATAACTTCAACGTGTTTAGCAAATAAACCAAAAATTCAGCATATTATGCAGTGAAAAACTTCAGGATATTTATCGGATTAGAATGTTAGAATCAACGTCAAACAGATTTAGAATGTAAATTCAGCATATCAGTGAAGTTTGTCAAACAACTTCAATCAATCAATCGAAAAACATATAATTCAAAAACTATTTTGAATTCTGAAGATGAATTTGAATACTTACAATGTATTTTATAATTTTTAATTTGAAATTTGAATCTGGTTTGCGAGAGGCGATCTGAGGAGAGACAGAGTGGTGGAGGAGATACGGAGAAATCTGGAATTTGAATCTGGGTATGCTTTATGCACCTTTTATATATTTTGGAAGGGGTATAATGGTCATATTATTACGGATTTTTAGTTAATTGGTTACAAAATTAATAATTTTTAAAAATAGGGTATAAGTTAAAAGGTGGAATAAATATAGAGTACGGCTGCAAATCACCCATGTTTGACTCATATTATAATTAGAAATAAAGTTGTTGTTTAAATCGAAAAAGAATATTGAATAGTATTTTGAATATTATAATTATATCCGTCTTTGATTATTTTCAATAAATTTCTAAAACAGGTGATTGAGCAAATGTTGGTTATGGTCTAAAAATGAATATAGTCATCCTTACAATATAATTAAAGCAAAAAAGATCCAAAACATATACGTATCCAGAACCACAAATAGAATATATTAAAATAACACAATCTCATAATACTATCTCCGAGCACTTCATAACTCGACATCTCACGTTTGACTCATATTATAATTAGAAATAAAGTTGTTGTTTAAATCGAAAAAGAATATTGAATAGTATTTTGAATATTATAATTATATCCGTCTTTGATTATTTTCAATAAATTTCTAAAACAGGTGATTGAGCAAATGTTGGTTATGGTCTAAAAATGAATATAGTCATCCTTACAATATAATTAAAGCAAAAAAGATCCAAAACATATACGTATCCAGAACCACAAATAGAATATATTAAAATAACACAATCTCATAATACTATCTCCGAGCACTTCATAACTCGACATCTCACGTTTGACTCATATTATAATTAGAAATAAAGTTGTTGTTTAAATCGAAAAAGAATATTGAATAGTATTTTGAATATTATAATTATATCCGTCTTTGATTATTTTCAATAAATTTCTAAAACAGGTGATTGAGCAAATGTTGGTTATGGTCTAAAAATGAATATAGTCATCCTTACAATATAATTAAAGCAAAAAAGATCCAAAACATATACGTATCCAGAACCAAAAATAGAATATATTAAAATAACACAATCTCATAATACTATCTCCGAGCACTTCATAACTCGACATCTCACGTTTGACTCATATTATAATTAGAAATAAAGTTGTTGTTTAAATCGAAAAAGAATATTGAATAGTATTTTGAATATTATAATTATATCCGTCTTTCATTATTTTCAATAAATTTCTAAAACAGGTGATTGAGCAAATGTTGTTTATGGTCTAAAAATGAATATAGTCATCCTTACAATATAATTAAAGCAAAAAAGATCCAAAACATATACGTATCAAGAACTAAAAATAGAATATATTAAAATAACACAATCTCATAATACTATCTACGAGCACTTCATAACTCGACATCTCACGTTTGACTCATATTATAATTAGAAATAAAGTTGTTGTTTAAATCGAAAAAGAATATTGAATAGTATTTTGAATATTATAATTATATCCGTCTTTCATTATTTTCAATAAATTTCTAAAACAGGTGATTGAGCAAATGTTGTTTATGGTCTAAAAATGAATATAGTCATCCTTACAATATAATTAAAGCAAAAAAGATCCAAAACATATACGTATCAAGAACCAAAAATAGAATATATTAAAATAACACAATCTCATAATACTATCTCCGAGCACTTCATAACTCGACATCTCTTATGACCTATCATCATGAAACGTACGTAATATATAATTTAAAATACTGACAGAATATTGAAAACGTTAATTTTCTCGTAATTTGAAATTTCAAAAATAGTTAGTAGAAACATACAATTAATTTACCATTGAAGAGGATATGTATAATCTTAAGAATCTAAAACATGAAAAATAAAATAAATTAGAGGAACGTACTTTTATTGGAATTCAAGATAACAAATTCATATGGAGCCCTTTGTATAAAACCATTAATTTCCTTTAAATAAGGTAATTCTTGGTAGAATCCCAAAAGAAATCAGACATTTGAAGAAAAATTTCAATTTTGTTGCAATTGCTATTTGGAAGAGTCCTTCGGTGTAGTTTAAATCGGAACGATTTTGGTCTTTGGTAATTTACAATTATATCCTTAAATTATATAAATAGTTAAGGTTATAAATGTTAATCAATATTTCAAGAATATTTTAGTCGTTCAACATTCATCGTAAATTATTCGTGTTTTTATAATAACTAGTCTTAGGGTACGCGTTTCGCATGTATAGCCCATACTAATAAATATATAATTTAAAAAACTATATAAATAATAATTAAATAATTTATTTGAGTCATAAAAGAAGAAAAGAAAAGTGTAAGTTTTTGAAAGTAGTTAATGTTAATCTCACTTAGCCCACCTAATAAAGAAAGAAATCCTTCTCCACATAAATTCTACGAAGCCCTATTGCAATTTCTAAAGACTTCTGTGTGAACATCTTATGAATTTTATTGTTATTTTTTGTGACCAAATACTTAAAAAAAATATTAAATGCATAAATACTTTTATCAAAATTCTTTAAATATCTATTTAATAATACCTATTTAAAAGTTAAATCGTTATATCTCTAGAGATTTGAGAGTGAAGAGATTGCCCTATAATTTAAGAACCTTTTTAACGATAGTGTATAGTATAAGGATGACTAATGTTGAGTTGATATTCTACAACAAATAACTTAGTAATATATAAAAAGATATAGATTTGTTGGGATGAAATGGAAACGAAAGAAAATAATTAATAAACTCTCATTTAGAATACCGCAAAAAAATCTACGTAGGTTATAATGCAGTGATTAAATAATATCAAAATTATTTATTGGATATAAATATGTTGTAGCTTAAATCAATATCTTTTGAAAATACTGATGAATTTAGTTTAATTAGGTGTGCAGAGATAATGGCATATAATTAATAGATAACTTTCAGCTTTATTCTAATTTATGAAGAAATTGTTTCTATGTTTCCTAGAGAACAAAAATTAAAACCATATCTTTAATTTGTCAAAATTTGAAAATAAATATGTAAACCCATTCGATATATTTCAACAGTGAAAATGTTATATTAATTATTGGATCCCAAATCTATTCTACTTTTTCCTTTTTAATCCAACAATAATATTGTTACATCAATTGTCGAATTTGATTTTTATACGTCTTTTTATTCACAACAATATTACATTACTACTGAAAGCTAAAGTGAAATTTTGGAGTTAAAAGTGGTCGAAAGTTTCACCTAAAAGATTTATGAATACTTAATTGGTTAAAATTTTATAACAAAAGAAATACTCCTAAACCTAAAGGAAGTTCAAAGTGCTCGAAAGCTTCCTAACGTGATTTCCTATGTTACTACTATCCATTTATAAATTTGGTATATTACATACTTCTAATAAGGAAAAATATAATAATTCACATTTTAGTTAATTTCAAGGTCATTATACTAAACAATAATGAAATAATTATTGTGTTTAGTGTGAACTCTATTTTTAAAAGATAAAAAAAGCGAACGATATTTGACCAAAATTCTTTCGAGAATGAAATAGAATCTTTATTTTTCATTGTATTAGGTTAAAATTTGTAGGAAACTCAAAGTGACAAATAGATAGTAGACATAAAAAAATATTAAATTGTTAGTCAATTTTATAATTTATATAGTAATTATTATTACTATTTTAACTACTAGAAAAACATCAATTTGTAACCGAATTTTCTGACCGAAAATGAAGTAGTCACTAATGGGACTGCTTTTGCGACCGCAGTGGTCGAAAAAAAATTAAATTTTTATTGATTATTTTTTAAAAGAAAAATCGACTATTATTCCGACAAAGGCAGTGGAAAAACAGCGTGCCAATTTTCCGCCTTCACTTTTGCGACTGATTCAGTCGGACATTAAAAAGTTAAAAATATCAGGTTACCCACTAAGCGACCGTGTCAGTCGCAAAACTGTGACGACCAGGCCCGTCGTCACGAGAGTTACCGTCCCGTTTTCCCTTATTGTATTGTTTCATGTTCTATATCAGTATTAGAGTCTATCGGGTGAATTTGGATTGATTCTGGTTGAAAATAAGGCATATAGCCTCTTAGAAGGGAGTTTGTTTCAGAAAAGTCAACCGGAAGTTGACTATGTGGTTAGAGGGCTCGGATGTGAATTTCGGTGGTTCGGTTAGCTTCGGGAGGTGATTTATGACTTAGGGGAGCGATCAGAATTGAATTTGGAGGTCCGGTGTAGAATTTTGGCGGAATCCGGTTGATAGGTGAGATTTTGATCCGGGAGTCGGAATGGAATTCCGAGAGTTGCAGTAGCTTTGTTAGGTGATTTTGGATATGTCTGTAAATTTTCAGATCATTCGGACGTCGTTTGGTCGGGTTTTTGATTGGATATGAGATTCGGAAGTTTTAAGGAAAATTAGGCTTGAATCCGTGGTAATTTGGTGATTTTTGTGTTTAAGGACGTGTTTTTAGGATTGGAACAAGTTCGTGTCGTGTTTTAGAGTAGATTTGTATTTTGGGTTGAGGTCCCGGGGGCCTCGGGATGGTTTCGGATGGTTAAACGGAAGGAAATTGGTAAAATTGCAGGTCTGTTCTTAAAGCTTCTGCTATTTCCGCATCTGCGAAAATAGGACCGCAGGAGCGGTTACGCAGATGCGGCTCTTTGATCGCAAAAGCGGCCCTTGGTGGCCTCGGCTTTTTTTCGCAAAAGCAGTTACCGCAG
>MU774883.1:6248-27474 GCA_026770625.1 Nicotiana glauca
TGTATTTTCTATTAACGAATAAACACACAAAGAAGTGCAAATAAATACAAGAAATAGCACAAAAATCATGACAAACAAATGAAATATTTTATTTCGGTTTTCTGGGAATAATACACTTATAGGGCAAAAATCACGTGCTCACAATGTCTAGTCGAGTGGCAGTAGCAATGGGAGTCTCTATCACCTTTGATGCTTCCATGTCAAACCTCTTCAAGAGCTCCTTGATGTATTTTTGCTGACAAATGGATATACCCTTTGGGGACTATTTTACTTGAAGACCCAAGAAGAAGTTCAGTTCCCCCATCATGCTAATTTCAAATTCACTTCCCATGAGTTATGTAAATTCTTCACATAGAGAATCAGTTGTTGCTCCAAAAATGATATCATAAACCTGAACAATGAGCAGGTTCCTTCCTCGTTTCTTTGTTGTCAATTTTCCCTCCTTTAAAACCATTTTCCAAGAGGAACTTTGACAATCTTTCATACCAAGCTCGAGGATCATGCTTTAGCCCATTCAAAGCTTTGTCCAGTTTAAACACATATTCAGGGTGCTCATGACATTCAAACCCCGGGGGTTGCTTCACATAGACTTCTTCCTTAAGGAGTCCATTAATGCACTTTTGACATACATTTGGAACATAGTGAATTCTATATGAGATGCAAAAGCGATTAGAATTCTAATAGCTTCCATGCGAGCAACTGGAGCAAATGTTTCATCATAGTTAATCCCTTCCTCTTGATTGTAGCCTTGGACCACTAGCCTGGCCTTGTTCCTTGTGGTAATTCCATGTTCATCGAGCTTGTTTCTGAATACCCACCTGGTCCCTATAATGGTTTGATCTGGGGGTCCAGGTACCAGGTGCCACACATTGTTTTTCTCAAACTGATGCAGCGTGTCCTGCATGGCTGTAATCCAATCTGCATCTTTCAAGGCTTCCTTGATATTTTTAGGTTATATCTGGGAGAGAAAGGCTGAGAAGGCAAGTGAATTTCTGGCTATTAACCTGGTTTGTACTCTAGAATCTAGAGGAGTGATAATGTTCTCTATTGGATGAGATCTTTGGTGTCTTTAGTTATACGCTTGAGGTTCATTCTGAGAGGAGGAAGATATGTTTGGCTGATTTTCCTCTATCCTTCTCTCTAGTGCTAGTGGAGTTCCCTAAACTACATCAACCACTCTTTCTTCAGCTTCAGTGGTTGTAATTGAAGTGATTAGTTCTGCTGAAGATGAGGCAGCGTTGTCTTCATTTGGCTCCTTTACTTGACTCATCATATCCGTCTTTCCATTTGTCATGTTAATGACTTCACCAGGAACTAGTGAGGGTTCTCTATCTTGATCTTCCTCAGCACTCTTCTCAAATGATGGATAAGATTCATAAAAAATAACATGAACACTTTCCTCAACACATTGAGTCTGCCTATTATATATATTTTAAGCCTTGCTTTGAGAAGAGTAGCCCAGAAATATTCCTTCATCACTTTTGGCATCAAATTTTCCAAGCTGATCCGTTCCATTGTTGAGAACATAACATTTGCAACCAAACGTTCTTAGGTGAGTCAGCTTGGGTTTCCTTCCATTCAATAGTTCATACGAGATTTTGTTCAGAAGTGATCTGATCATGCATCTGTTCACCAAGTAGTAAGCGGTATTGACAGCTTCAGCCCAGAATTTCTTTGCAATTCCACTATCGATCAACATTGTTCTTGCCATTTCCTCCAGAGTTCTATTCTTGCTTTCTACTACTCCATTTTACTGGGGAGTTCTGGGAGTTGAGAAGTTGTGTGTGATGCCATTTTCATTGCAGAATTCATCTAATTTGACATTGTCAAATTCTGTCCCATGATCTGATCTAATGCATGTGACTCTAGATTCCATCTTCACCTAGATTTTCTTCACAAAGGCCACAAATACCTCAACAGTTTCATCTTTTGTTCTGATAAACAGAGTACATGTGAATCTAGAGTAGTCATCTACTATCACAAAAATGTATCTTTTTTCTCCTCTGCTCTGCACTCTCATAAGTCCACACATCTCCATATGAGGAAGCTTTAGAGGCTTTGAGGTGCTCACATCTCTTTTAGGCTTAAAATAGGACTTCACATGTTTTCCTCTAGCACAGGCATCACAAAATTTTTGCATCTTGAATTATGACATAGGTAGACCATGGACCAGGTCCTTCTGAATTAGTTTGTTCAGAAGAGAAAAACTTGCATGGCCCAGTATTCTATGCCATAGTTCAGCTTCATCATTAACAACTTTCAGACAACTCAGATCAGCATTCTGTAAGGACTCAAAATCAGCGACATAGATGTTCTTGTATCTTTTGGCCACAAGTACTATTTCACCGGTCACAAGATCAGTGACTGTATATATTTTGGATAAGAATTCCACCTTGTTTCCTTTATCACAGATTTGGGAAACACCCAAGAGACTATACTTAAGGCTATTTACATAGTACATATTTTTAATAGAATGAGTGAGTGATTTCCCGACTTTTCCAACTCCAAGAATGTACCCCTTTTTGCCATTGCCAAAGGATACACTCCCTCCTTACAGGGCTTTTAGTGAAAGAAAGTCTGTGGTATTCCCAGTCATGTGTTTTGAAAACCTACTATCCATGAACCATTGTTGACCGCTTCCTTTCACTGTTCCCTGCACAATAGATTAGGAGTTAGTTTTAGGAACTCAAACAAGTTTGGGTCCCTTGTAGTAAGCAAGAGGATGAATAAGAGTTCTCTTAGTCCATGCAGGTAATGTTGTGAGTGGAACATGGTCCCTCATTTGTAGCCACCATTTCAGCAAACACTTTGTTTTTTTGAATTAATTGATTCTTGTCCTAAACATCTTCCTTGAAGCGCCCAGTGTTCCCATATCTGGTGTAAGGCTAGTTATCAGAGACAGTGACGTACTTACTGTGAGGGTTGTGAGGAGTTTTCTCCCTTTGGATCCCTGCTCCATGCCTGTTTTCACAATCATTAGTATACAAGGCAGTGGTAGCTTCTGAGGAACATGTCCACTTTAGGGACTTTTCAAGATCATTCTTTACTTTTTCCAGTTTAGTTTGGAGAAACTCATTTTTCTCAATTTCAGCACACATCCTAAATCTCATAGCTTTCACCTAATTTTCAAGCCAAATGTGTTCCTCACTTGCTATCTCCTTTCCCTTTCCAGAACTTTAAGGTATTGACTTACTCCATGGTTTCACTATAGCTTCCCTTAGGTCTGTAATTTCTTCTAACAAATCACTCTTTTCTTTTCTGAGGGTTTCAATGGTTTTCTTATAGTCAATAACTACAGCAGCTAAGTCATCTCTAGTTTGTTCAGATTCTCTTAATTCTAAAGTCAAAGAATCCATATCCTCCACAAGACTATGAAAAGCAATGATTTATACATCAGCTAAAGACATGTTTTTTTTTTGGAGAATATGATTTTAGATTTCTCTGAACATCCCTGAAGTTTACCTCTTTGTTGCCATTGTCTTCATCATCATCTGATTGAGCCATCAAAGCAAAAGTTGAGTCATATCCAGTCTTTTCGCCTTCAACTGCCATCATGGAACTATCACCAGTATCAGGTTTATCTTCAGACTCACTAGATGAATCCCCCATGTTGTAAGAGTCTTTCTCATCATATGGTTAGCGAATCTTTTTCTCTTGAAGTCCTTGACAGGAACCGAGTTTGTCTTAGCTGTTTTCTCATGATAGTTCTTGGAGAATTCCTGTTTTAGGAGAGGACAATCTTTCATGAAGTGTCTAGGCTTTCCACACTTGTAACAAATATCACAGTTTCTTATTTTCATAGAAATGTCCCATTTTAGCATTTCTCCATTTCTTCTGACCATATTCTGAAATATTTTGGTTAGGTAAGTATTGTCACTATCTTCCTCACTTGAATCATTGTTATTAGCTTTAAGTACTAGGTTATTTTCCCTTTTTGGTTCTCTTCTTTCACTGTTTATCTTTTTCTTCATCTCATGGGTCTTCAAGTTTCCGATCAGCTCTTTTACGGTCAGCTCCAGTAAGTCCTTTGATTCAGTAATCGCATTCACTTTGCTTTCCCAGGAGCTAGGCAGAAAGCTGAGGATTTTTCTTACTAGCTTGTTTTTGGGAATGATTTCATCAAGGAAGTGTAACTCATTTATGATGGAAGTGAATCTTGTATGCATATCTTGAATGGATTCGTCGTTCCTCGTTTTGAAGAGTTCATAGTCAGTAGTGAGCATGTCAATCTTAAGCTGTTTTACTTGTATAGTTCCTTTATGAGCTGTTCGAAAAGCTTCCCATATCTCATTGGCAGTGTCATAGGTGGAGATTCTATTGTACTCTTCAGGTCATATTCCACATACTAGAATTTTCTTGGCACGAAAATTCTTCTCCACAACTATCTTGTCTGCTTCAGTGTACTCTTTGTTGGTTTTTGCCATTGAAAAAGAAAGTTCCTCTAGTACTCTGGTTGAACATAAGGACCATCGCATATGATATCCCATAACTCACAATCCTCAGCCCTGATAAAGTCGTGCATTCTTGCTTTCCACCACACATAGAATTTTCTATTGAACTTGGGTGGTCGGTATGTAGATCGGCCTTCTTCCGAATTTGGTGGGGCAGCCATGAGGATCCTTCCTAGGTATTAGTCTGATAGGAAAAACATGCTCTGATACCAATTGTTAGTTTATATGAGCCCACCAAATAGTAGAGTACCTAGTCCTCTACAAGATTCTGCTGAGAATGCTAATAAAATAGTACGTAAATAAGTTAGAGGATTTTACGTGGAAAAATCCCACACAAGGGATAAAAAACAACGACCTACACCATAGGATTTTAATTTCACTAACTTGTAAAGAACCTATTACAAGCCACTTTGTAATGACTCTATTTCAAAGGATTTACTCAACTAACTTGTGGTACTCTTACCACAAACCACTTTGTGACTTCATAGTTACAAAGGCTTTTTCTAACTTGTGATGCTCTTACCACAAGCCACTTTTTAACTCTACAATTATAAAGACTTTTGCTTATGACTAAATCTAGTCACAACATAAAATCAAGAAGTTTACGGATTTACAAGAGGATTCCTAATCTAACGCTTCTAGCTAAGCAGTTTAGGAGATATAACAAGTACAGTAACAAAGTTACAATTCAACTAGGACAACAACAAGCTATCTTTTAGGAACTGGTCTGTAGTTGCGTTCAACTTTGTTCTTCAAGCTTGAGGATTGATTTCTCTATTTTTGGCAAGAAGCTTGAATAAGAAACTGAAACATTCAAGTGATGTTTTGTATAAAAGTCGTTGTAGGTACATCTTGATCACATCACTTGAAATTATGTGAGAACTTTATTTGTTTAGAGAATGAGTGGGAGCTGGAGACAGTGCAGTGCAGCAGAAACAGTCTTGTCAGTCACTTCATTTCCAGTTGTGTCCAATTTACTTTGTACTGCTATGAGGAAAGCACAAGAGTATAAGGTCCTTGTGTGGGTTCCTATGAAGCTGTAGCAGTTCACCTTTAGCTGGAATCCGTTAAAGCTTACAGTATAATCCAAGTACGTCAGGTTCCCTATCTGGTTATTAACAATAAGTTTGTTAGATCATCAAAACAGAAGTCAAGAATATTTAAAACCTATCACCTTGGATCAAATAAAATTGAGGCATCTCTACTACAAACCGAAACCGTACTTGTGATAACTGCATCGGAGGCCTCAGCCTCAGGTCTGGATGGAATAACATAACATCGCGGCTGGGCCCCACCACTCTGAACTACATCCCTAGGAAGGCCTCCTGCTGGTTGGCTCCACCTCTAGCTGCCTGGCATCCACCTCTAACGGTCTGACCTTCACCTCTAACACCTCAACCCCTACCTCTAGTTGGCTGAGCAGGCGGTGGAATACCTGGTGCTAGAACCATAGCACGAGAACCCTGATGCTGAGAACTGCTCGAGGCTCGAGGGAAAAACCTAGCAATGTGCCTCGTATCACCACAAATATAGCAAGACTTGGGTTGTTGAGACTGTTGACCCTAAAACTGACCCTGACGGCCTGGATAACCACCCAGAAAACTCTAAAGCGGAGGTGCACTGATAGGAGCTGGTGGTGCACTATAGGGCAACTGATCAGAATACTGAACATGAGAACCACGACCTCTAGAGCATTGTGAAAATCCTGAAGAGCTGAGTGAAATGGCCTGGGAAGATGGCCTCTACCAAAGGAATCACTGCCTTCTGATGAGGCACCACTGAATCTGCCAGAATGACAAGGCCTCTTATCAGACCCCTGACCACTCCCCTTAGATAGAACTATCTCAACCCCCTGGCCATATTATCCATATTCTGCAAAGAAATCTCGCTACTTGTCTCCTTAGCCATCTGTAATCTAATAGGTTGAGCCAGATAGCGAGTCCCTAAATAAACCTCCTCACCCTCTCTCTCTCTCTCTCTCTCTCTCTCGATGGGGAGTATCAGAAGAGCATGACGAGCCAAACCAATAAACCGCATTTCGTACTGGGTGACGATTATTGAACCTGCTAAAGACGCTCAAACCGTCTTCGGTACTCCTCTCTTTGAGTGACGGGAATAAAATTCTCGAGATATAGTTGCAAGAATTGGTCCCAAGTGAGATCTGGTAACCCAGCTGTTCTGGCCAAATAATGATCTTTTCACCATTTCTTACGGAACCTGACAGGCAAAAAGCCGCAAAGTCGACCCCATTGGTCTCCACTATCCCCATGTTCTGAAGAATCTCATGACAACTATCTAAGTAATCCCGAGGATCCTCTGAAGATGTACCACCATAATTAGTAGTGAACAGCTTGGTAAACATTTCCAACCTCCACAAAGCATTGGCAGACACAGCTGCTCCATCACCGGTCCCAGCTACTACACCCGGCCGAACTGCTTCAACTGGTTGAGCTGCAGGAGTCTAAAACTAGGGAGCCATCTGCTCCGGAGTACGGGTACCGGGAGTTTATGCTCCTCCCCCATCCTGAGAGATGACTGGTGCTATAGGAAGTAAACCTGCCTAGATGACACTCTCCATAAGGACCACTAGACAGACCAGAGCATCCTGGAGTACCGGGGTAGCAATGAACCCCGCTGGGATCGGAGCTGGGCCCACTATAAATGTCTGGCCCGGAACCTCATCATCAAACTCTACCTGAGGCTCCATCGTTGGTGTTGCTACTGCTACTCTAGGCTGAGCTCTACCCCTGCCTTGGCCCCTAGCACAGCCTCGTCCTCTGCCCATCGTAGGAGCTCCTGCTGGGGGTATCGGGTTGTTGATCGGCTACTGAAGCGTTATGTGTTCTCCCCATCTGCAAAAGAACATAGTAGAAGTTCAATTAGCATTGAGAAACCAAATCGCACGACAGAGATGAATAGAAGTGAAATTGTTCCAAACTTTGTAGCCCCTAGGGGATAAGCACTGACGTCTCCGTACCGATCCCTCAGACTCTACTAAGCTTGTCCGTGAATTGTGAGATCTAAGCAACCTAGAGCTCAGAAACCAACTTGTCACGACCTGATTTACCCACCGACGGGACCGTGATGATGCCAAACATTAAACCCGCTAGGCAAACCAACATTATTGATTAATCTACCTTTTTGCCTTTATCTTTATCAATTTACCAAGTTACAAGTAAATAGCGAAAATAGAAATGCGAAAGAATAGAATTTTAACAGTTTAACTAATAACAATACAAAACTCATAATAATAATCCACCTAGAACATGTGTCACAATCTCATGGACTATCTATGAAAACTATAAGTAGGGTCTGAACAAAGAAAATACATGTCTGTCTCTAAAATAGAAAAGAACAGAAAGAAACAAGATAGGAAGGGGACGCCAAGGCCTGCGGACGCCTGCAAGACTACTTCAGGTCTCCGATGGACTGAAGGCAACAACTCCTAGATAAGGTTCATATGCTCCATACCGGGATCTACACAAAAGAGTGTAGAGTTTAGTATTAGTACAACTGACCCCATCACTGAGTAAGTGTCGAGCCTAACCTCGGCGAAGTAGTGACGAGGCTAGGACACAACAAATAATATAACCTGCAATTAAACAATATCTAACAGCATAACAGTAATAGAAATGAATCAAAAGTAACGGGAAGGGGAAACATACTTTAGGGGATAGCAACATTAGGAAACACATAAATTATGGAATGAAACAACTAAGGCTCTTAGATCAATAGCAACAAGAAATCATAACAAGTGGCAAAGAATGCACAGCATCACCCTTCCTGCTTTTACTCTCAATCCTCAATATACAATCAATAAAGAAAATGTGCACGGCATCACCCTTCGTGATTTATCGCTATTCCTCACCAAATGAATATTAGAAATATGCACGGCGTCACCCTTCGTGCTTTATCACTCTTTGCTCACCATATGCATAAGTATGAATGTGCACGGCATCACCCTTCGTGCTTTATAACTCTTTCCTCACCCAAACAATAGTAAATATAAACATCCTGGCAAGGGAATCAACATTTAAGAATAAATACATCATGGCAAGGGAATCAACAATAAGAATTAAATACGTCCCCGGCAAGGGAATCAACTATAACCATTCTTGTTCCAACAATTTATTTCATAATGAACCTCAACTAGAGCCAATTCTCAACAATAGACAAATACTACAAAAATGATCATAAGTGTTGGCCAAAGAATAGGTAAAGTTTTGATGAATGACAAATAAACTCAGTCATGGACCAGGTCCATCAGGTGAAGCATAGTGTTTGTCAACCTATACATGTGAGATACACATGAAGGAGATAAGTCTTATTGATCAAGCAACAATATCTCCTGAACTGATCGAAAAGGTTACATATGGGATAAGGAGAGAAAGTCTCCTTATGAGAAGAGAACACAGATCTGGATAAAGGATAAGTTGGAGTTTGTATTGATCAAGGACTTAACTTCGTTTGAAGATCAACAATTGAGTCTCAATCAAACTCTAATTACTAACTCTTTAAATAATAGTGATTGTTCTCTTTTACTGGTGCTGCACAAAAATGCAGAAGTTAAACGCGATTTAGGAGCAAAATAGCAAGGCTTTTTGCAAGCAGTTCGTGTGTAATTCAAGTGTGCAAACCTGAAGCTACTTGAACGAGATAGAAGAACCAATTCCATTGTGTATTTCTTTTATTCTAGCTCAATTGTAGTAGGTGATTTAAACTTGTACCTTCCAGCTTTCATAAAAGTAATTGTATTAGGTACTTTGAGTATTCAAGTTAGAGTTAACTTGAAGTTGTCGCAACAGTTGAAGTTGTGTGCCACAACAGTATTAGAGTTAATCCGTAGGTATACATGAGTTTTGTAAATGCTGTTTTGGCTCAGAGATTTTAGTGGATGTTTGGAAAAATCCTACTAAGTAGTAGGTCGTGATTTTTTCACCTTTTGAGCCAGGTGTTTTTCACGTAAAATTCTTTGTGTTCTTTATTTTATGTACTTTTAATTCCCTAAACAGTAGTAGTAAGTACACCTAGAAGAACCAGGTTCTTCTTGAGCAAAAATTGGGCACCACACAAATCACCCTCCTCTTGTGTGGTATTGACGTTTAGAACATCAATTGGTATCAGAGCGGGTTATCCTTGAAGAGGCTAACACCTTAGGAAAAGATCAACTTTAGTGCACCACCTGGGAACTAGGAAGGGCAATCTACTACTAGGCCTTCACTCTTCAATGGTCAGTACTATTCATGGTGGAAGAATAGGATAAGGGATCACATCATAGGAGAAGACTATGAACTCTGGGACATAGTCACTGATGGTCCTCTAGTAACTACAAAGAAGAATGCTGAAGGAGATTATGTGCCAAAGACAAGAGCTGAATGCACTGTTGAAGACCTGAAAAAGTGGGACAAAAATGCTAAGGCCAAGAAATGGCTTATGTATGGACTAGGTCCAGATGAGTACAATAGAATTCAAAGTTGTACCACTGCTAAGGAAATTTGGGACACCCTGCAAGTGGCTTATGAAGGAACACCTCAACTGAAGAGGTCTAGAGGAATACTACTGTATTCTCAATATGAGAATTTTACTATGGAGGAAGGAGAAACTATCCAAGAGATGTATACTAGGTTCACTATACTGACAAATGAACTTAAATCTCTTGGAAGAATTATCCTTAAAGAATACAAGGTTGATAAAATCTTGACAAGGGTTCTACCAGTTTTATGGAAAAGCAAAACCACTGCTATTCAGGAATATAAGAATATTGCTACCCTCAAGCTGGATGAACTGATAGGAAACCTTAGTGATTATGAACTGAGAAGGCAAACTATGAAGATGAATATACCCAAGAAAGAGAGAACTCTAGCTCTCAAATTTGTTGAAGGTTTAGAACTGGAGGATGATGAGATGGCTATGATCACTAGAGATTTCAAAAAGTACCTGATAAGAGGAAAGGGTTCTTCAAGAGGTATAACCTTCAACAAGCCAAAGGCTCCTAAGAAACGGACCAATAAGGGTTGCTACAGTGTGGTAAGACTGATCACATGATCAAGAACTGCCTTCAATGGGAATTGAGTGGAAGAAAGAAAAAGTTGAACGCAGGAACAGGAAGAAGGAACAGGTTCAACCAAAAAGGAACAAAAGATCAACAAAGGCTATGGTTGCTGCCTGGGGAGAAACATCAAATGAGGACTCAGAAGGTGAAGGTGAAGAAGAACATGCTCTTATGGCTATTGGAAAATCAGATGATGAACAAGAGGTCCAAGTGAAAGGAAGTAGCCAAATATGGTACATGGATAGTGCCTGCTCAAAACATATGACTGGGAGCAAGGACCAGTTCCTTTCACTTCAGGACATAAAAGGAGGTAATGTCTCCTTTGGTAATGGAAAGAAAGGTGAGATTATTGGGGTTGGAAAGGTAGGTAAGACAGACTCTCACTCTATTGAGAATGTCTACTTGATAGATGGCTTGAAATATAGCCTGATCAATGTGTCACAACTGTGTGACCGAGGTAACCTTGTAGCATTCACCTCTACTAAATGCTTTGTGATTAATCTTACCACTGACAAGATTGTGTTGCAGGGAAAGAGAGATAACAATATTTACATTGTAGATTTGCCCACTCTCTCAGAAAATGAACTCACTTGTCTAAGTGTGTTGGGTAATGATCCCCTCCTGTGGCACAAAAGACTTGGTCATGCAAGTCTAAATCAGCTAAACAAATTAGTCTCTAAGGACTTGGTGATAGGGTTACCTAATATCAAGTTCAAGGAAGACAAAGATTTTGAGGCATGTGCAAGGGGGAAGTAGGTAAGATCATCTTTCAAAAGCAAGAAAATGGTAAGTAAAACCAAGTCGTTGGAACTGGTCCATATGGATCTATGTGGTCCAATGAGAACCATGAGCAGAGGTGGAAAGAAATATATAATGGTGCTTGTAAATGATTATTCTAGATTTACCTGGGTTTTATTTCTAACCTCTAAAGATGAATCATTTGACATGTTTACTGCATTTGTTAGAAAAACTCAGAAACAATTAGGGAATCAACTTGCATCCATTAGGTTTGATCATGGAACTGAATTTGAAAATTTCAAGTTTGCTGAATTCTGTGATGAAAATGGTATAGATCATAATTTCTCTGCCCCTAGGACCCCTCAACAAAATAGAGTAGTTAAAAGAAAGAATAGGATCCTTGAGGACATGGCTAGGACCATGTTGCTTTCTAGTAAACTGCCTCACATCTTCTAGGCAGAGGCTGTAAACACTGCATGTTACATAATCAATAGATTCATAACTAGAACTCATATAGAGAAGACTCCCTATGAGTTACTTAAAGGGAGAAAACCAAGCATATCCCATCTTAGGGAATTTGGTTGCAAGTGTTATGTGCACAATAATGGAAAAGACTCCCTAGGTAAGTTTGATCCCAGAAGTGATGAGGGAGTATTCTTGGGATATTTTTCACTTAGCAAAGCATATAAAGTGTTTAATAAAAGAACTTTGTGTCTAGAAGAAAGTGTACATGTAGTATTTGATAAAACTAACATTCTTTCTGAGAGACAGGTACATGAAGATGAAGCCATTGGATTGGTAAAAGACTTGGCTAAAGCCTCAGCTCAAGTCAAAATGGCACCAACAGAAGGAACAAGTGATGGAATAGGTTCTTCCATCCAGGGCATCCTGACAGGGGGAACTAATCAAAGAGGAACTGAAATAAATCCTTTAAAGGAACATGTTCATGACCATGTTCCTCAGCAGCAGAACATGGGAGAAACATCTAGCAGAAACCAGTTGGTTGTGAAACCTCACAAGTATCAAAGTTCTCATCCCATTGAGAACATTATCACCGATCCAACATCTGTAGTCAAAACTAGATCACAATTAAAGAATCTGTGTGCTTTTGATGCCATTTTGTCATTTATTGAACCTAAAATGTTGGTGAGGCTTTGCAAGATGCAGATTGGGTGATAGCTATGCAAGATGAACTCAGTCAGTTTGAGAAGAGTAAAGTCTGGCATCTAGTCCCCAGACCCAAGGACAGATCAGTCATTGGTAAAAAGTGGGTATTCAGAAACAAGCTTGATAAAGATGGAACAGTTAGAAGAAACAAGGCAAGTCTGGTGGTCCAAGGTTACAACTAAGAGGAAGGCATAGACTATGATTAGACTTTTGCTACAGTTGCAAGACTAGAGGCAATCAGACTCCTCATAGCCTTTGCAGCACACATGGAATTCACTCTTCATCAAATGGATGTCAAAAGTTCCTTCCTGAATGGGTACCTGAAAGAAGAAGTTTTTGTTAACAACCTCCAGGATTTGAGAGCAAGGAATGTCTTAAGCATGTGTACAAGTTAGACAAGGCTCTCTATGGGCTCAAGCAAGCACTAAGAGCATGGTATGAAAGATTGTCCAAATTCATGCTGGAACATGGTTACAAAAGAGGTAAAATTGATAGTACCTTATTCTTAAGGGAAAAAGGTAAGGATCTCCTTGTTGTACAAATATATGTCGATGACATCATCTTTGGGGCCACTATTGATAGGGTGAGTAAGGACTTCGCAAAACTAATAGGGAGTGAGTTTGAAATGAGCATGATGGGTGAGCTTAACTTCTTCTTAGGCTTGCAGATCAAACAAAGTCCAAATGGAACCATGATCCATCAGCAGAAGTATACAAAAGAGCTAATAAAAAAGTTTAAAATGGAGGAATCTAAAGAAATAGACACACCCATTGCAACTGTCACTAAATTAGATGGTGGTGAACCTGGTTCATCAGTTGAACAAAAGTTGTATAGGGGTCACTAAATTAGATGTTGATGAACCTGGTTCATCAGTTGATCAAAATTTGTATAGGGGTCACTAAATTAGATGTTGATGAACCTGGTTCATCAGTTGATCAAAAGTTGTATAGGGGTATGATTGGTTCGCTCTTGTATCTTACTTCCAGCAGACCTAACATTGTTTTCAGTGTAGGGCTTTGTGCTCGTTTTCAGGCAAATCCAAAAGATTCTCACTTGACTGATGTCAAGAGGATACTAAGATATCTGAAAGGCACCACTGATCTATGTCTTTTGTATCCCAAAGGTAGTAATTTCAATCTAGTAGGATATGTTGATGTTGATTATGCAGGTTTCCTAGTGGATAGGAAGAACATCTTAGGTATGGCACACTTTCTTTGTTCATGTCTTGTGTCATGGGCTACCAAAAAGCAAAATTCAGTGGCCCTATCTATTGTTGAAGCTGAGTATGTTGTTGATGTTTCTTGTTGTGCTCAATTGCTATGGATCAAACAACAGTTGGTAGATTTTGAAATTGAAGTGGGATGTATTCCAATATTCTATGATAACACTAGTGCTATAAGTATGACAATAAGCCATGTTCATCATAAGAGGACTAAGCACATATATGTTAGACACCACTTCTTAAGAGATAACTATGAGAAAGAACTGATCTCCATAGAATTATGTGTTACTAATAAGCAAATTACTGACATTTTCACTAAAGCACTGAGTAGAGAAAACTTTGAGAGGAACATGTTGGAATTAGGGATGATTAAGATCACCTAAGAGGTCCAGTTCAAAATGCACAATGAAAAAAAATTGGAATAAAAAAATTAGTTAGGAGTTCTAACTTTGTGTAAATATCTAGATTAATTCTTACTCAGTTTCATACTTTAATTAGTATACTCTTGTGAAATGTGTACATATGATTCACTGGTCTCTTACAAAGTTTTTTCTATTATGCCATTTGAGGCATGTTCAAGAGAGTTCTATATGAAGAACCCGGTTCATGAGTCTGAGCTCATATGAAAGTTCAGGTATGTTTTCAATACTTTGCATAATTAGAAAGATTACCAGTTCAATCATGAGCAGAAGTCCTATACTTGCCAAATTCCTAGAAAATTCTATCCGTTCCTATACTTGCCAAATTCCTAGAAAATTCTATCCGTTGAGGCATTGAACCAGTTTCGTCCTTTTAGAACTCTAAAATTGATTTTCGCCTAAAGTCTAGGGATGCCAAATAAATCATTAAAGGACTAGAATTACAGGTTGATTAGACTTCTCTTTGACCTCTGAAAAGTTGTCATTACTAAGTAAATGTATAATTGCCTTTAAATACACACCCCGTCTCTTATTTTCTTCTTCATTCTAAAACCGTCAAAAATTACTTCTCTAGTTCTGATCGCCCTTCTTCTCTAAAATTCCCAAATTTTCTCAAGAAACAATCAACCATGTCTAACCCCAAAGATAATCTTTGAACTCTCCCACTAGCATCCCTCTTTAATACACCCTCGTCTACTCCTCCTAGTGAATCCCCAAAACCTAGGTTTCGTAGGCAGAAAATGTTGGCTAGAAAAACTGTAGCATCTGGAGCCCTGAGTAAAGTTATAAATGAGAGATTGAAGGCTGGCTAGATGAAGGAAAGCCCTGCTCAAGAATCTTACTCCAGCTTTGAATCTAAAGCTTTTATTTTTGCTAGTGAAGGTGAAGAACATGGGTCTTCTGACACTCAGAAAATTCAAGAAACCCCCTGTGAGGTAAGTTCTTGTGTGGTATTTTCTTCTGTGGTTGAAAACATAGAAAATAGGTTTGTTCTAGTTGGTCCTGTTAAAGATTTAAAGATGGCTGAATTAAGTAGGAGTGGAGGTAAAAAGAAAGGAAAAGAGAGAGAGGGAGAAAGTGGTGATGAGAGAGGAAATGGGAATGAAAAGGTTTTTGCTATCTGTGGAGGTATTGAAGAAAGTGGCATCAAGTCATGGGGAAGTGGTTCTGGGGAGACGGCTGAAGGACTTGTTCATCTAAGTAAGCAACGAGACGAACCTGGTTCATCTGCTGAGGAAACCCTGGATGACCTTCTGAAAAGGGTTGGGGCGAACTATGATCCAAAGAAGCGCAAAGCTTCTTCACAAAAGTCTCCAAATGCTTCCAATCCAACCAAGAAAAGCAAAACTTCATCCCCAAAACCTACTGTCCCTTTAGTGCCTAAGGGAAGAGCTACTAGAAGCAAGGTCAAACAAAGTTATGCAGAGTTACAGAAAGCTCTGGAAGAAAGCAAGAAGAAGAAGAAGGAGAAAGGAAAAGCAAAGGTTGTAGAAAGATCTAAGGCAATAGAAGAAGAAGAGGAGATGGAACTGGTCCATCAAGAAAGGGGAACAACTGTAGAGGCTCATACACCCAAACCTAAAAAGTCCAATACTTCTTCTAAGAAGTCTTCCTCTGTACCTATACTTGTTGAACTCCCTTTAGCCAAAAGAACAAGATCTTCAGTGAAAGGCAAGCAGGTGAAAATTACTGAGGAAGATGAACAATGGAATGGAGAAGAAGAAGAAGAAGAAGAAGAAGAAGAAGAAGAAGAAGAAGAAGAAGAAGAAGAAGAAGAAGAAGAAGAAGAAGAAGAAGAAGAAGAAGAAGAAGAAGAAGAAGAAGAAGAAGAAGAGGAATCTGAGAAAGAACAAGTTGGTTTACCATCTTTGGCAGAAGAAATTTTTTGAAAGGAAGATTGTTGAGAGACCTGGATGAACCAGGAATAAGGATATTGGTGGATGCTCTAGCTGCACAATGGTGCAAAGACATGGTCTTTAAAATGGATGGGAGACCGTCCAGGAATGAATTGATTGAATTTATGGCCAATGCTACTGTGAAGGATGGAGTAGTCACCAGCCTGGTGAAAGGAGTGAAAGTGAAGTTTGATACACTCAAATTGGGTGATATTATGGACATACCTACTGAAGGGTATGATGATTATATAAGGCAAAGGTGGGCATGTCTGGATTCTCTTCCCACTATTGTTGAAATCACTAGAAGATTTTGTGATTTTGAAGACGTGCCTGAAGCCAGATTTGTGCAGAAGAGTGAAATGAGACCTGAGCACAAGGTCTTGTTTGAATTTGTCAACAAGTGCCTCTTGCCCAGGCAAGAGAGAAGGCAGACTTCAAATTACATGGACCTGGTTCTTATGGAATGCTTGGAGAGAGGAATACAGATCAACTGGCATGCTTTCATTGTCAAATTACTAGGCATGGTCATTACTGGCTCCAAGGCTTATGCCACTCCATATAGGTTCATACTGACTACAGTTCTGGATACGCTGAATGTGCCTTTGAAGAAATGGGAAATGTCATCAAGCAAGGAAGATTTTGGTGTTAAGACTCTGCTGGCTTGTGACTATCCAGTCAATTCTATCCCAGTTGAACCTGGTTCATCTTTGAGGACACCCATCAACAACAAGGTTAGGGCTTTGGTTCAGGAATATGGAACTAAATATGATGAAATTGCTAGGATCAAGTCTCATGTGGCTGAATTGGACACTGAGAGAGATGGCCTTAGAAGTGAGCTAGCAAAAGAAAAGGAGAAGAGGATGGAATGCTTCATAATATGCTCAACCTTCTCCAATCTCAACCCTCTAGTTCCTCCAAGCCCTAAAACTTCCAACACTTGTCTTCAGAACCAGTCTAGTACCCCTAGCGACCCAGATTAGGGATTTTTTTTTTGCTCATATTTAGGAAGTTTCTCTTTCTTTTTATGGTCTATTTGTGGAAGCATATCTATATCAATGACAACTGCAGTTTTTCTCTTGTTCTATGATGATTCTGATCCTATAGTTAAAAATTGTTTGTTGATTATTGACAATTGCACAATGATTTCACTTGCAGTTTCCCCAGTGGCCTTGAGTACTTATTAAAATCTGGGATTCACATTATGTATGAAATTTTTCGATGATGACAAAAGGGGGAAGAAATATTGTGCTTTACTCATTATTCTGAATAAGTGATATTTATAACCTAATTACTCCTGGTCCTTGATGATAAGTAAAATTTTCTAAGTTAAGTGTTGATGGTTAAGTTGTGTTCTTATAGGTTCTCTGATCAGTGAAAGCACAGAGTTTGTCGTTGTCAAAAAGGGGGATTTGTTGGCCCAAGAACATGTAAAGTTTTGAAGAATAACAAATGAACTCAATCATTGACCAGGTCCATCAGGTGAAGCACAGTGTTTGTCAACCTATACATGTGAGATGCACGTGAAGGAGATAAGTCTCATTGATCAAGAAACAATATCTCTTGAACTGATCGAAAAAGTTGCATATGGGATAAGGAGGGAAAGTCTCCTTATGAGAAAAGAACACAGATTCGGATAAAGGATAGAGTTGGAGTTTGTGTTGATCAAGGACTCAACTTTGTTGGAAGATCAGCAATTGAGTCTCAATTAAACTCTAATTACTAACTCTTTAATTAATAGTGATTGTTCACTTTTACATGTGTTGCACAAAAGTGCAGAAGTTAAACGTGAATTGGGAGCAAAATAGCAAGGCTTTTTGCAAGCAGTTCATGTGTGATTCAAGTGTGCAAACCTGAAGCTACTTGAACGAGATAGAAGAACCAATTCCATTGTGTCTTTCTTTTATTCTAGTTCAATCGTAGTAGGTGATTTAAACTTATACCTTCCAGCTTTCATTGAAATAATTGTATTAGGTACTTTGAGTATTCAAGTTAGAGTTAACTTGAAGTTGTCGCAACAGTTGAAGTTGTGTGCCACAACAGTATTAGAGTTAATCCGTAGGTTTACAAGAGTTTTGTAAATGCTGTTTTGGCTTAGAAATTTTAGTGGAAGTTTGAAAAAATCCTACTAAGTAGTAGGTCGTAATTTTTTCACCTTTTGAACCAGGTATTTTTCACGTAAAATTCTTTGTGTTCTTTATTTTATGTACTTTTAATTCCGCAAACAGTAGTAGTAAGTACACCTAGAAGAACCAGGTTCTTCTAGAGCGAAAATTGGGTACCACACAAATTACCCCCTCCCCTCCCCTCCCCCCTCCCCCCCCTCCGTGTGGTATTGACGTTTAGAACATCAATAAGTCTTACTCAATATGTGTAATCAACAATTTAGGCATTTATAGTAATTATCAAGAATCACAATGATCACAATTTAAGACTCAAGGGCATGCTTGACACCAACGTATAAATACTCGTCACCACACCTATACATCGTACACTACTCTAGCACATAGTAAATAAGGCACAATACCTATTCCCTCAAGCTAAGGTTAGACCAAACACTTACCTCGATTCCACAGTCACAAATCAAGCCTCAAATATCGCTTTTCCTCTAGAATTCACCTCCAATTCACTTGTATCTAGTCATAATTAGTTTAATAAAAACAATAAATGCTAAAGAACTCATACCCAATGCTTAATTATAGTTTTTCCGATATTTTCCCAAAACCCCAAAAACCGACCCGAGCCCGCTTGGTCAAAACCCAAATTTCAGACCAAAATTCGATTGCCCATTCACCCCCGAGCCCAGATATGTAATTGATTTTGGAATCTGACCTCAATTGAGGTCTAAATTTCCAAATTTTGAAATTCCCAATTTTCACCCAAAAACACCCAAATTCCCATGAAAATCCATAGATTTTTTTATGAAATCTTGCAAAAAGATGAAGTAGATTGAAAGAAATGAGTTAAAGTTGTTTACCTATGATTTGGGGGAGAACCTTTCTTTGAAAAATTCCCCAAGAGATCTTAGGGTTTGAAAGAGTTGGAAAAAAGAAGAAAATCCCGTCTAAGTTACAATTTACCCAGGCACAAATATCGCATTTGCGATGCCAGGATCGCAAATGCGGCCATGACTTCGCAATTGCGAAGATTGACCTGGCATGATTACTTCGCAAATGCGAACCATCGTTCGCAATTGCAATTGCTAGTGGAGTCGCTTTTGCGACATGGAGTTTCGTAAATGTGAAGGTCCCCCCCACCCCTGCTCAGTCATCGCAAATGTGATGGTTAGTCGCAAATGCGAGCTTGCATTTGCGAGTCAGGCTTCACAAATGTGAAGCTTGCATACCTACAACACACCAAACGCTGCTCCTAAGTTCAAAACACTCCACGACCTATCCAAAACTCACTCGAGCTCTCAGGGCTCAAAACCAAACATGCATGCAAGTCCAAAAACATCATACGAACTTGCTCGTGCGATCAAATCATCAAAATAATATCAACAACTTTGAATTTAGCCTTAAAATCAAGGAAATTCTCAACAACACCTAAAGTTACTATTTTCACAACCGAGGGTCCAATTTATACCAAATTGAGTCTGTTTCCTACCAAATTTCAAAAATTATACTTAAACATTATTTTTGATTTGTACCGGGCTCCGGGACCAACATACGCGCCCGATACCATCACATTCAATCATTTATTCAATTTTTAAACTTCCTATATTTTTAGTTAAATAATTTTCTTCAAAAATTTATTTCTCGAGCTAGAGACACGGAATTCAATTCCGGGTATACGCCCAAGTCCCATATTTTTTTACAGGCCCTTCGGGACCGTCAAATTACAGGTCCGGGTCCGGGTCCGGGTACCCAAAATATTGACCGAAATCAACTTAATTCAATTTTAAAGGCAAAAGTTATCATTTTCTCAATTTTTTCACATAAGGGCTTTTCGAATATATGCCCGGACTATGCACGCAAATCGAGGTGAGACAAAAAGAGATTTTTAAGGCCTCGGAATACAGAATTGACTTTTAAATCAAGAAAAGGTCATCACAATAGATTACATTTTGGGGTATTTGTATCTATACCCAGTTTTAGATAGATCACTACTTAAAATACCATAAATCACCTTAAAACATGCTCACAAATACCATATTAATGCACCATCACCTTTATTTTCACAGCGACTAAGAAGAAGAAAAAAAAAAGGAGGAGTAGGAGAAGATTTGGAATTATCTGTACTTTGGGTACTAATTAATTTTTTTATAAAAAGTGGGTACAAGTTAAATGGGAGCGACCAAATAGGGTGCCCTGTGATAGTCCAATTTTTTTTAAATGGAAACTGTATAGCCGCTACCAAAATAATAATTGAAAAAATCTATGTTATTCTATATATTAATATATAATATACATATTCTATACATAAAAAAGGGCATATTTTTTTGTATATTTGGCTAGCGAATATAATATTTTTGCAACCTGCCAAGTACATGACTTGCCCTTTTTAAATTATTATTTATATTTTGATCAGTTTAAGAAATATTATAAAAAAATAGTGTCGCGGTAAATTTTTAAAACACATTGGATGGATTTTTTCTTGATTACCAGAATTTTGAAGCATGCTCAAACAGGATTTTAAAGTAGGCAACAATTATGGTGATCGTTAGCATTTTGCCATAAAATTCTGACCATCACCAGAATTTCAGCCTCTATGCTAAAAATTTTAGATGATCCACTGTGCTACGTGATTTAAAGTTATGCGTAGCATGGTTTATATTCTGGCATAGGTTTTTTTGCCGAAAATTTCTACCGGAGCAAAACAATTAGTAGTGACAAAAAATTATTGTATTTGTGTCATTCTCCGATCTAGAGAGTCGGTAACTGATTCGCGTGAATTTAGTAATTTATGTCTCTCTATCTCTCTCTCACACATATATATATATAGAGAGAAATTCATTAAATATTTGATAATGAATTCAATTATTATTGTAATATTAATTTAAGAACGTCGCAAAAATATAAACTATAAACTTCAAATTCCTAAACCGCATATGAGTGAAGCCACTTCTTATGACAATATTACATCAGATATCACTTGGGCTTATTGCTCATCCGAAAATGACCCATATTTGAAGACCTAACCTGGTTTGGCCCGGGTTGTACATATTTTAGATTTTTTTCCCACCATTATCCCATAATAAATTAGTAACAGCCTCACTCTCCCTTCTTCTCACATCTTCTACATATGATTCAAAGGGATGTCCGTCATTACTGCTCCCCCCCCAC
>MU774883.1:34877-72495 GCA_026770625.1 Nicotiana glauca
AAAAATAATATTAAGTTGAAGGAAAAAAACGCGTCAGTTTGGGCGGGACTATCGCGGTCGTAGCACGGCCACGCTAGTCCAGGCAGAACACTTGGCCATATGCATGGCCACTAGCACGGCCTGTAGCGCATTTGCGCGATTAGTAGCGCGGTCACGCTAGTCTTTTGGAGCTGAGGCAAAACACTTGCCCGTATGCATGGCCTGTAGCGCGGGTGTGCTCCTGGGCATAATTTTTTTCATATTTTTCACTTGTTCTTTCTGCGTTCGATGGACTTGTCACCTGCCCAAGCTCACTTGTATTGGTTAGTACTTCCCAAAACTCAAAATTAACAACTACTACTATCATTGGGTTGCCTCCTAACCAGCACCTTAGTTAATGTCGTGGCATGATGATTACAACACATCAATGGGTTGCCTCACATGCAGTGCCTAATTTAACATCGCGACATAATGCAGACAAGCGCATTTAAGGCTCGCTCGACCTATGAGATTCCGTCAGTTGGATCTCTGACACTTCCTTTGGTTCATTCATGCCTACATATAGTTTCAATCTCTGCCCATTGACTCTAAATGTATGAGAGTCTTTCTCTGAGGCAATCTCTATAGACCCCGAAGGGAATACTTCGACCGCTCAAAATGGGCCAGACCATCGTGACTTGAGCTTACCCAGGAATTTCCTTAGTCTGGAGTTATAGAGCAATACCATGTCCCCGGGGTTGAAATGTCTCTCAACAATGTTCTGTTCATGCAACCTCTTCATTTTCTCCTTGTACAACCATGTGCTTTCAAAAGCCAGATATTGAAACTCGTCGAGCTCATACAATTCTGTAATTCTCGTTGTGCCCGCATCCTCAATGTCTAGATTCAGCTGTTTCAGTACCCACCAAGCTTTATGTTCAAGTTCCTCTGGCAAGTGGAATGCATTCCCGAATACCAACTTATATGGTGACATACCAATCGGTGTTTTAAAAGCAGTTCTATAGGCCCAGAGTGCATCATCTAGCTTTTTCGCCCAATTAGTTCTTGTGGCGTTTACAGTCTTGGTCAATACACTATTTAACTCTCTATTAGACACTTCCATCTGTCCACTGGTCTACAAGTGATATGGTTTTTCCACCTTGTGGTGCACATCATACTTCGCTAGCAACTTCTCGAAGGCTCGATTACAAAAGTGGGTGCCTCCGTCACTGATAATAGCTCTCGAGGTCCTAAAACGGGTGAATATGTTCTTCTTCAAAAACCCCACCACTCTGTTGCATCATTAGTGGGCAATACTGCATCTTCTACCCATTTGGACGCGTAATCTACAGCAACAAGTACGTACTTATTGCTAAAGGAGCCGACAAAGGGTCCCATGAAGTGAATCCCCTAGATATCGAACACTTCAACCTCTTAAATTGGGTTAATGGGTATCTCATGGCGACGGGAGATGTTCTTGGTTTGCTGACATTCATTACAGCCCTTCACCCATTGATGTGCATCCTTAAACATTGTTGGCCAAAAGAAACCGGCCTCTAGCTCTTTCGCGGCTGTCCTGACTCCTCCAAAATTCCCTTCATACGCCAATGCGTGATATGCCTGCAAAATAGAAGATTGTTCTATCTCTGGGACATACCTCTGGATCATATTGTCAACACATATTCGAAATAGATTAGGTTCATCCCAATAATACATGCGACAGTCACAATAAAACATTTTCTTTGTACAGAGGAAAGGTCATAGGGAACTATACCGCTTGCCAAGTAATTTGCAAAGTCTACATACCATGGCACTTCCTCAAGACTTGTAGCAAGTAGTTGCTCGTCTGTAAAGGTTTCCAGAATATTCTCAACCTCAACTGAGTTTTTAGCTCCCTCAAGTCATGATAGATAGTCAGCAACTTGGTTTTCTGTGCCCTTACGGTCACGAATTTTGAGGTCGAACTCTTGCAGTAACAACACCCACTGAATCAGGAGTGATTTAGAATCCTTCTTCTCAATCAAGTACCTGAGAGCTGCATGATCAGTGTATAAAATTACCTTAGAGCCAATCAGGTATGATTTAAACTTGTCGAATGCAAATACCACAGCCAACATCTCCTTCTCAGTCACAGTGTAGTTTAGCTGGGCTCCACTTAGTGTTCTACTGGCATAGTAGCATTAGCTTGTCTTTCTGCTATCTCAGCACAGCCCCCACTGCGTAGTCACTGGTGTCACAAGTGAGTTTGAATGGTTGCTCTAAGTCGGGGTCAACAATGACGGGTGATGTGACTAGCCTCTTTTTTAACTCCTAGAATGCTACCCTCCAATCATCAGAAAATAAGAAGGGGTAATATTTTTCTAACAACTTACATAGAGGGTTGACAATTTTTGAGAAGTCTCTTATGAATCTACGGTAGAAACCGGCATGCCCGAGGAAGCTTTTGATTGCCTTGACTTCAGTTGGAGGTGGCAGCTTTGCCATTACGTCAACTTTAGCGCGATCCACCTTGATTCCTTTACTTGATACCCAGTGTCTCAAGACTATGCCCTTTTGTACCATGAAATGGCACCTTTCCTAATTAAGAACCAGGTTAGTCTCAATACACCGTTTCAGCACACGGGTCAGATTTATAAGGCACTCATCAAGTGAGTTTCCCATCACTGAGAAATAATCCATGAATACCTCCATTATGTCCTCTACCATGTTAGTGAATATGGCCATCATGCACCTTTGGAATGTGGCGGGTGTATTGCATAGGCCAAAGGCATCCTCCGAAAAGCATAAATGCCATATGGGCAAGTGAATGAGGTCTTCTCTCTTTCCTCTGATGCAATAGAGATTTGATTGTATCCTGATTACCCATCCAAAAAACAGAAGTGAGACCTCCCTGCCAATCTGCCTAGAATCTGATCAATGAAGGGAAGTGGGAAGTGGTCTTTCCAGGTGGCCATATTTAACTTTATGTAGTCCATGCAAATTCTCCATCCCGTGACGGTTCTTGTAGAGATCAGTTCATTATTATCATTTTTTACCATCGTCATGCCACCCTTCTTAGGAACACATTACATCAGGCTAACCCAGTTGCTGTTAGACATTGGGAAAATGATTCTTGCATCCAATCACTTAATCGCTTCTTTCTTCACCACTTCCTTCATGTTGGGGTTCAGCCTTCTTTAGTGTTCCCTAGAAGGTTTGTGTCCCTCTTCCAATAGAATTTTATGCATACAATAGGCGGGGCTGATACCCTTAATGTCGGCCATGGTCCACCCAATGGTAGTCTTACACTCCTTGAGCACCTGCAAAAGTTGTTGTGCCTGCACATCTAACAAACCAGATGAGATAATAACAGGTAATGTAGAGTTAGGTCCTAGGAACTCATACCTGAGATGGAGGGGCAGTGGCTTCAATTCCAGCTTTGGTGGTTCTTCAATGGATGGCTTGGCTGGAGGAGTTTCTCCATTTTGTAAGTGCAGGGGCTCGAATTCAAGAATTCTATCCCAGAACCCTCTGCCCTTTAAAGCCAACACCCATTCTGCTAGTTCTTCCCCATACACCTCATCTAAATTTACCAGACATGTAGCAAGAGGGTCCTCAATAGTCAGCATCTCAGCATCAGCTTCTACGATTACATACACGGCATCAATAAGAGAACAATTGGCGAATTCACTTGGTCGCCTCATAGATTTCTGCACATTGAATGTTATCTCTTTATCGTTCAACCTCATCTTGAGCTCCTCAGTCTCACAATCAATGAGAGCTCTCCCAGTGGCCAAGAACGGCCTTTCCAAAATTATGGAAATCTCTTCATCCACCTTGCAATCTAGAATCACAAAATATGCAGGGAACACAAATTTCCCTACCTGAATCAACACATCATCCAAGATACCAGAGGGTCTTTTCACGGTCTTGTCAGCCAGCTGCAACAACAGCGAAGTGGGTCTAGCTCTTCCAATCCCCAACCTCTTACAGATCTTCAGGGGCATAAGATTTATGCTAGCCCGCAAATCACAAAGAGCTTTGGCGAAAGCAAAGTTACCAATAGTACAAGGTATTGTGAAATTCCCTGGATCAGATAGCTTCTTAGCGATTGGTCTAGTTACCACCGCATTGTAGGTCTGAGTAAGAGTCACCATGGCCAAGTCTTGGAAATTGAATTTTCGGGACATCAAGTCCTTCATCATTTTTTCATAACCAGGAATCTCTTTCAAAGCATCAATCAATGGAATATTTACCTGGATTTGTTTCAGCATCTCCAAGAATTTCTTGTATTGTTCCTCTTTTTGGTACTTGGCCAGCCTCATTCGGTCTCTTCTACCCAATGATTTAGATATTTTCTTTGTGAGATACCACCTCAATTACCGGTTCCTGGGCTGTCTCAACTTCTCTCTCAGCCTCAATCTACGTGTTATGTTCTTCTTGGGCAGGCTGCATAGTCACCTCTATCAGTTTCATTGACTCATCTAGCTCAATGGGCACTGGTACAAGTGTCTCAGCCTGTCTACTTTCTCGAGCCCTCTCTTGCTCCAAGTCTAAGTCTCTACCATTACGTAGACTCACTGCCATCAGCTACTTCGGGCCTTGATCTTTTGGATTTATCTGGGTGTCTGCAGGTAGTGTCCTATGAGGAAGATTATTCAAAGACATCAAAATCTGGCCTATCTGCACTTCAATATTCTTAATAGTTGGCTCATGTGCATAGACTCTTTCACTGATTTTTGCATTTGACCCAATAACTTGTTACATCATTGTAGAGGGTTAGTAGGTAGTTTATAGTTGTTCACCGATAGTCTTAGTAGTATGCATGTCCGTTCATATTTTTAGATTTTTATTATGTTATGTGGTTTTGTTCGCCTCAGGTATTATATTCCCTATTGCTATTATTTGGTACCTCTTATCATTTATCTCTCCCTTTTTCTTTTATCTTCCATTTATCTTCCTCCCTTGCTTTCCTCTTCTTCTTCTTGCCCTTCCTGAGTCGAGGGTCTATTGAAAATAGCCTTTCTACCTATATTAGGTAAGGGTAAGGTCTGCGTATAGACTACCCTCCCCAGACCCCACTTGTTGGGATCAAACTGGGTTTGTTGTTGTTGTTAACCTGCTGTATCATTGCCTCGAGTCTAGAAAACCCATCTTCTTGTCGTCCACCATGCTGCTGCTGCTGAGGAGGATGATACCCATGCTGCTGATTTTGATTATTATATCCCTGTGGCCTTTAATAAGGCACCATATTATTGGGAGGTCTCATACCTTCCATGTTTCCATTGTTGAACTGTGGCTGGACTAGCCTGTACGGCTGATTTTGTTGGCCCTAATTTTGACCACTCTGTCTCTGGCCCCCATAATTAGACACATAATTCATGTCCTTAGGGTAGTAATGATGATCACTTTCTGCATTAAACTGGTTACCAATTGGCTGACTAATGCAAGATGTGCATAAACCCCCATTGGTAGTATCTACAATGTGTACCTACTGCTTCTTACCTGACTCTTCCACCTTTTTGGTGATTATACTCATCTGCGTCATTAATGTGGTCATATTTTTAGCAAGAGAGTTGGACATATCTAGGGGAGCTAAGTGAACTACTGGACTGATGGGTGCATTCCTGGTTGTCCACCCTGAATTCTGTGCCATCTTGTCAAGCAGACTTTAGCTTTCCCTTTATATTTTGCTCAAAAATGCTCTACCAGCTGAAGCATCAACATTACCCTTCACGCCATCTGCCAAACCCATGTAAAACCGCTGCCCCAACATCTAATCTGGAATATCGTAATGTAAACATATAACCAGCATCCCTGTGAATCGTTCCCATGTTTCTAGCAGTGTCTCCGTTGGTCTCTGTTTGAAGCTCAAAATTTCATTAATTTGTTGGGCAGTCTTGTTGGGTGGATGAAACTTGTTCATAAATTGCTTGACTAACTCCTCCCAAGTTGCTATGGAATTTATGGGGTGTGAGTTTAGCCAAGTCTGGGCAGCTCCTGTCACTGAGAATGGAAACAACAACAACTCGATTGCTTCCTGAATTACATTGGGCTGCCTTTGAGTTTTGCAGATTGACAGGAAATTCTTCAAGTGTTGTTGAGAATCTTCAATTTGTGACCCCAAAAATAGCCCCTTATTTTACAATAAGTGTTGCATGTTGTTCGTGATTTGAAATGATTCGGCATGTATCTGCAGGACCTAAATTGTTATGGCCATGTTCTTTGTTGTTGGTTGTGCCGGGTCATATAAAGCAGCCTCTGGCACAAGAGGTGCCACTGGTGCTAATGGTGCAGCTGGGTCTACCATGTTTTCCCCATGTCTGGTTCGAATTGTTCAGTTGTTTATTTTTCCGGTTGGCCCGATTTAAGGCCTTGAAAACTTTCTCGGGATCTGATAATGCTTCAAATACTTCACCAGTTCTCGATGAGTTTCTAGGCATGTACCTGTACAACCAAGTCAACAAACGTTAAAATTTCAATGTAGGGATTGGGTATAGAGAAAACTGACTACACTAAGAATTTTTGTATTTCTTTTTATTGTAATTGATAAGAGTGTTAATGCCCCGATAACGATGCCAAAATTTGATCACGCCTAACTATGCCTTATAAAAAGGACTAAGCGGACATTGCAAATATAATCTGAGTATTTAGCCCAGAGTCAAACCCACAAGGAATTAACCTATCAGTTACTCTCATTAGACTTACGAAATTCTACGCAAGCAACTTTCCAAACGTTTTGAATAACAATTACAGATGTTTCTACTGACTAAGACTGACTGTAATTAAGCAAATAAGACTAACTATGATTAAGTTGTAAACAATTAAGAGAAGGATCTAAGGCTATGATTTTCCCTATTGATAGAATCTCTTCCGGTTATGCTTCACATAGATTTTTCTAATCGTTTCTATCAATCATGAGCACTCTGATTACCATAAATCTCTCCAGATAATTAAGACAATTTACTAGACGCACTCTCCCAAGTTACGCTAGCTGGCTTTGTTTATTACAGGTCACTTTAGATTGCACCCAAGGCTTCGTTATCACTAATCCCGCCTTTAAACCCTCAGTTATTGATCTCTCGTATACTTTGGGAGTGGTGTTGTTCAACAATTACCTAAATATACACTCTCTCCCGAGTAATATATACTAAATAGGCACAGCTAATTGAGGATCCTATCAATTAACTACAACAAGAACGTAGTTGAACAAATAAAGATTAAACTGGGCAAAATATATTAACATAACAAGAAGTTCATCGTTCAATAGGTTCCGTCAAAACCTTAGACTAAATATTTAGCTACTCATACTAGCGTTCATCATAACAAAAGCCAAATTCATCACAAATGGTAAAATACAAAAGGAATAAAAGAAGAACTCGATGATGAATTATCCTCATTGCCTCTTGCCTATCCTTGCCTTCAACTAAGCTATAAAGACTTTGATAATCTTCCTTTGGGCGAGCTGAACCTTTTATAGGTTAAGTGGAATTACCCCCAAACTTCCAAGTTTACCCCTCTGAACTTTATTTTTCGGAACTGGACTAGTGCGGCAGCGCTATTGACCGCGCATATGGCATAACATTCTTCCTTGAACATCTGGGCTAGCGCGGTCCCGCTAGTGGGCGCGCTAGTCTGGGTCATTATTATCGACGCCCCCTTTTTACCTCCCTAAGAGCGAGAAATCGGGTTTACGTCATTTAGGAAAGACAACTCTATTCCCATTTGGGAATTGGGTTTTTGGATTTGGAGAGTCGCCACCTAATGATTATAGTGCATTAGGACACTTTAAGAAAGAAATTGAGATGAAGAACTAGAGTTCGGATGAGGGCTAGAAATTATCTCGAGGGGAAGGTGTTAGGCACCCCTCAAGATCCACTAGTGTGGTTCCCGGCCATGTTACAATTGTGACTTCAAAGCAAGCAAACATACAAGGTAATTTCACATAAAAGCTGCCAGTAGGTATGCATAAAGGTTATTAAACATGTTGAAATTCGAATAGAAGACTCCTTAATTATTGGCAAGAATGTCTAAATGCAGAAAAATGGGATCAAGTAATGAATACCAATTATCAAACAAGGAAGTGAATGAGTGAAAAATTTTAAAGGAAAGGGCAATGTGAAAAATCAGACGGGGGAAATTTTAATGATTAAACAAGAATGCAGAATTTTAAGAACTGAAAATCGACAATCTGAAAAAAAATAATTATGTAAGGAAAAGGGGTCCTAGGCTTATAAAATACATGGATCATCCGCACAACGTAGTCAATCGTACGCATAGTGTTACGTGTGATCATCATATCCATGTCTACCCTTCCCCACCCCGTTAAGGTACTAAAACGTAGAATAGTATAGTTACTTATTGCATGCTATTACTCGTCCCAATATTATCAGTCCCAGAGGCAATTGGACTACTAGTCCTAAAGGGAGAGGGGTTGGAGGCCTTTTAGGAGTTTTCAAAGGACAAAATGCTAAGGCGTCAATCAAAACACGTAATGCAAACAAAGGGGGAAACAAATAAGCAAGTAGGGATCAAACAAGTCTCCTTAAATCAGATAAAAGTCATAGAATTTAGCATGTCTTACATGTACTGGTTTGGTCTTAATTAAATAAAGCGACGAGCGGACTGGTTCAACACATATTTTTAGACGAAAAGTGTACACTAGGATCGCTCGAATGTAGTTGACTAAAACCAATCTGATTGATTAATTAATTCTTTTGTCTAAGTGTTGGACAGAATGATTGGTTTTAAAACAGAAAACTGATTATGGAGCAAAGCTACAAAGTAAAAGGAGTGAGAGGAGTTTCAGAAAAAGAGTATACTATTTTGAAAAGGTTTAACAACAAAAAGAATTAAACTTTAGAAGACATGAAGGTTAATTTGAGGGAAAGGAATTACAGAAGTTTCAAAAAATGCAAATTTATCTAAAAATCCGCTATTTTAGTAAATGCTAATTTTCAAAAAAAGTGAATGCTATTTTGAATGAGTGGAGACGGATCAGGTTCTAAGTTCCTATAGGAATGCTCTCTATGCGTTAACTGATTTAGATCTTTTAAAAAGGAGTATTGTAGACATAGTACTATACGCAACCCTGTTGTTAGGCCTAGTTGTTTGCCTAATGACATTGTTGTATGCAGAAGTATGGATTCCTATAGGCATATTTTTCTACATGCTTAGTTGTTTAATCCTAATTCTTTGCCTAATGATGTTATTATATGCAGCAATGCAATTTCCTATAGGCATGGTATCTAAATGCTTTATTGCATAAATCAAATATCGAATCCTATAGATATGTTCTCTACGTGTGGAGTTGCACAAATCATAAATAAATCCCTATAGGCATGATTTCTACTCTTAGTGCATAAAAGTAACCCTCTCCCTTTTTTTACTAAATCCCCAAGTTTATACAAATTATTACAGCCCAAAAGAAATAAAACTGGAATTAAAAAATATACATCAGGAATCATCAGCTACATCCGAACATCCTAATTCAGACTTAGTGTCTAATAATATGAGATTGAGCCACTTCCAAGATCCAGATTTCCAAGCCTTCTCTCATCTAGGGTGTTTCAGAGATCCAAGGGATTTCAGGAACCCCAGGCAGTGCATACACCCAAGATACTAATCAGAAAATTGAGTTGTGCAGTGTGGAAGGGCCAGCCCTTATGTGTCCAAGTTCAGAGGGAGCTCAAGGGTCCCAAGGCAAGGCTCACACAAGAGGGGCAGAACCTAAGTTCTAAGAGTATAGTGGAAGTGCAGAACATAGTTTGAAAGAGATTTATCAAAACTGGATTGGAAATAGTAAGTGGTAAGGATGATTTTGAAAACAATTGGAGTAGTGAAACTCAAACTACACAGAATCAGTAATCATTCAAAAAGGGGCAGGGATTATGGGATTTATTGTATAACCCTAGCAGGCTGGGTTTGGTCATGCACAGCAGTAGCCGATGCTGGCATGGACACAAACCATCTAAAGGAACACGAACATATATAGGGGATGCGGGTGTTTGGGATTCATAAGGTAGCAAGTAAATAACAAATTACTGACAGAGTACACACATAGATAAATATTAATTTACATGGGAATGAGAACATATTACAGCATGCTAGTAACATATCTTGACTGCAGAAACATGACCAGAAGTAGACAGGAATGACAAATTGGAGCAATTAAAGAAAACATGTTGTTGTTGAGTCTTGTAAATTAACTATGACATACCAGTAGAGAAGCAAAGTGCAGAAAAGGCAAAGCAAACAAGAGTCCACAGTCCAGCCTTGGCTTTCAGCTGGCTAGAAAAAGCAACAACACAAGCAGTAGTAAAGAAAGAGAGAGTTTTAAGTGTAAGTGTGTATTTTTGAACTCAAGTTGTTCATGTGTTTAAAGAAAAGAGGGGAGGGTATTTATAGTTTTGAAAACGAGTGAAGAGTAAGGTAATAAGTAAAGTTTTAACACAAACGTGGAAACAATCATAAGTAAGAATCAATTAACACAAGACTTCCCTTTAATCAAGGGATTATTTTTCAAACAGATACTAACAGGGTCAAGATAAGGAAAGAAAATCAGTCTGTAAGTAGAATGGTTGTTGCCATAAAAGGAGCAGTAAAATCATACAGTAGGTGTTTAAGTTTAAGTACAGGATTGTAATTATTTTTGGAAAGGGTTTATTAGGGCCAAACAAAGAAAGAAAATCAGTTAACCCTTGACAGGAGTGAAAATTAGAATTTCATGAAAAGAAAAGTTTTGAAATCAATTACGAGTTTGAAAAATCAATCACAGAAGGGACTCAGTATATAAATAAATGCACAAGTAATAGACACGTGAAGCCAAGCCATGGCAAAAGAACAGCATCTAGTAGTAGCTCAAAAGAAAACATTCGAAGCATGATAGTCAGGTTTCAGTGTTTAACAATAGAGAAGAAGATCAGAAGCATGCAAAGAGTCGAGTGGAAAACATGGTTGAGTTTGACAGGTAGTAAGAACTCAGAACCAAAAGAGTCACATGAAGAAAAGAGAGTTGAAGTAAAGGAATCACATTGAACAACTTCAAAGAAATCTAATAGTCCCCAAAGAAACTAGGGTTTTCGAAATCAATCGAGTTTAGAGGAGATAAGCAGATAAACAAATAAACAGATTCAGAATCTCAGATAAACCCCAAAAATTAGGGTTTTTAGCGTGCTAACTCAGATAGAAAGAAAAAGGTAAATCAAACAAATATTAACAAACAGACTAAGAAACTTAAGGAAAATCCCAAAAAATTAAGGTTTTCAACATGCTAACTCAGATAGAAAACATCACAAGCAAAACACAGTAAAACATGTCGAGAATCAGAGAAGAGATTTTACATGAAACCCTAGTTGAAGAATAAAGATTTTTTGAAAGCAAAAATTAAAAAAAATTCAAGAAAAATGCATCGAAAGTTCACACACACAGAGATCCAGAGCAGATCCAAAAATAAATCGAATGAACCTTAGAGATTAGGGTTTCGTAAGAAACCAAGGTGATGAGAAAGGCTTTGGAAACCATCGATCTGAGCAGGAGAGTCGAAGGTCAAACTCGAATAGCCATGACTGGCTGGACAAAGGTTGAAGACGACCGTAGAACAGTCATCGAGCAAAGGCTTGGTTGAAATCCTTCAAGATCTGGTCATAGGACCTTAGAAACGAGCACGCAGAAGCCATGAGAGGCTGGTATAGGCCTCCGATGAGCCTGGGAAGCCATAGATTAGGGTTTCAGTGAGAGGCGGCGGCTAGGGCTTGAGGTGAGTTGAGAGAGAGTGGAGAGAGGAAGGGGATTCAGAGGTGGCAGTTGAGGAGAAATGAGGTAGGGTTTAGGGTCGTTTGGATTAAAAAAGGTAAGAAGCAACGGTGACCGTTGATCTAAATGATCAACGGTCGGGATTTAAAAGGGGTTATGGGCTGGGTCGGTTGGATAGGTGCTGAGTCGGGTTAGAGTGGTAATTAGGATGGGCAATTTGGGCTCAATTTTGGGGCTGAGTTGGGTTGAATTGGGGTGCCAAATTGGCTGAAAATGCAATACAATTGAGGCTAGATTGTAAATAGCCACTTTTCCCTTTTTATTTTTTTATAAAAATAGCAATAATGATTTTAAAGCAAATTAAAAGTACTGGGTAAATAAATATTATATAAATATTAATTTAAAAAAAATGCTGGGGTTAATTTTATAATTATAAAATGCTATTAATTACAAAATAGGCTATAATTGCGATTATATGCAATTTAACTTTAAGAATACCAAATAAATTCGTAAAAATATGCAAAAATCACCTCAATGATGCACTAAACTCGTGCCATACTTGAATTCGGGAAAGGCATAATTCAAGAATTATAATTTTTCTGAAGAGTTATGCAGGATTTTGAAGATTCAGCTATGCAGTATCGAAGAAGATAAATGACTAAAGAGTTAGAGAAATTTTTTGTGTATTAATTCAATTGTTTGTACATGTGTATATATATACAATTGAGTATTGTATAGAAAATAAAGAAGAAGAAAAAATTCTATTTACACATGTCCTATTTGTATCCGTCTAATTGTAATAGCAAAATTCTATCCTAACTAATAATATTCCCTCACGTGATTTTCTGGTGAGGTAAGAAGCTTCTGCTAGTTAAATAAATCAAGGCTCCAGATTTAATCCATTAGGGAAAGATGTGTGGCTGTGATCAAATGTCCAAAGCTCCTTTAAATAAAAGAACAACCGACATATATCCTAGGTTATATTGAAATAACCCTAGTTTGGTCGATCTTCCTTCTCCTTTCCTCTTCTTCCTCATTCAGACCTCACATCTCTATTGATGTCTGGGTAGAGCTGGGGTTTTCAATTTCTAACAAATTAAGTTCAATTTTGATTTCTCTTTGATGATAAAACATCAGATCATCAAACGCACAATCGTTTGTGGGGTTTGATTTAAGTCATTATCTTTAACTCTCATAGTTGGCAAGTGAACTGAGAAAATTGATCAAAATTCACTAGTAATAAAAATTTTCATTTTTTGAATGTGAAAAAGTTAAAAAAAGAAAATAATTAAATGTTTTCACTTAAATTCTATCAATTTTCCTCTACAATACGTTGAATTACAAACTGACTTATCAAGAATGTATAAATAATTTTCTAGAAGGAATCACAATCATGAACTGTATTGCATTTATATTACCACATAGGAAGCTCTTGTTTAATTTAATTTGATTGAATTTATGAATGTTTCAATTTGTAACGACTTAAATTTTCTAATTTATTCCATTTTTAACTAAGGGGATTCGCTTCATCACTATATACGAAAATAAAGTAAAAGGTTATGTAGGTCACAGTTTAAGTCCAATTTTGAGGTCATTGTATTAATAAGGGATCAAATCATCCAACGCATTGTAGGGCACAATTCATAGATAATAATCTACTTAGTAAAAATATGACTAACCGGCGTCTCGTGGCGCCGAATGGGGCTTGGTGAAGAATACACCTAAGAGACATGAAGCATACCATCAAGAAATTTATGCCAGCCTTTTGTGCTATGCTTTTTCTTTAAATAATCGGTGATGTTTGAGATAGTTTATATGTATCTCGATTATGCTATAGAGTATCTATTACCTCTCACCAGTATAATCAGGTTCTGCTTTAGCAACAGATCAAAACAGTCAGTCGAACGACTTAATTTGGAAGGCCAGTTGATGTTCTAAATGTAAATACCACACAAGAGAGGGGGGGTTGATTTGTGTGGTACCTAATTTTCGCTCTAGAAGAACATGGTTCTTCTAAGTTTACTTACTACTACTATTAGAGGAATTAAAAGTACATAAAATAAAGAACACAGAGATTTTTACGTGGAAAACATCTGGCTCAAAAGGTGAAAAGACCACGACCTACTACGCAGTAGGATTTTCCCAAACTTCCACTATAATCACTAAGCCAAAACAGCATTTACAAAAACTCTTGTAAACCTAAGGATTAAACTCTAATCCCAGTTTGGCACATAGCCTCAGCTGTTGCGACACCTTCAAGTTAACTCTAACTTGAATACTCAAAGTACCTAATACAATTGCTTCTATAAAAGCTAAAAAGGTACAACTTTAAAACACCTACTACAATTGAACTAGAATAAAAGAAAGACACAATAGAATTGGTTCTTTTATCTTGTCCAAGTAGCTTCAGGAATGCACACTTGAATCTCACATAAATTGCTTGCAAAATTGCCTCGCTATTTTGCTCTCAATTTATTTTAACTTCTGTATTTGTGCAATGCATGTAAAAGAGAACAATCACTGTTATTTAATGAGTTAGTAATCAAAGTTTGTTTGAGACTCAATTGCTGATCTTCCATAGAAGTTGAGTCCTTGAACACTACAAACTCCAACCCTATCCTTTATCTGGATTGTGACCTCTTCCATGAGGAAACTTTATCTCCTCATCCAATATGCAACCTTTTCGATTAGTTTAGGAGATATTGCTGCTTGATTACTGAGAGTTATCTCCTTCACGTGTATCTCACATGTCTAGGTTGATAAATATTGTGCCTCACATGATGGATTTGGTCCATGACTGAGTTCATTTGTCATTCTTCAAAACTTCACCTGAACTTGGGCCAACAAATTCCCCCTTTTTGATGATGACAAAATCTGTGCTTTTATGGATCAAAAAATCTGTAAGAACCCAGCTTAACCATCAACACTTAACCTAGAATGTTAACTTATCATCAAGGACCAGGTTTAATTAGGTTATAAATATCACATTATTCAGAATAAAGATTAAAGCACAATATCTCTTCACCCTTTTGGCATAATCAAAAAGTTGTATACAATGTAAATCCCAGATTTTAGTAATTATTCATGGCCTCTTGGGCAACTGCAAGTGAAATATGGATTAAGTCATCAATAATCAACAAACGCAATCAAACTATTAAGAACAAAATCATCATAGAACAAGAGAGACATCAGTTGTCATTGATAAGATATTTTTTCACCTACAAACCACAAAAAGAAAGAAAAACTTCCAAACATGAGAAAAAAATAGAAAAAGTCCCTAATCTGGGTTACTAGGGGTACTAGACTGGTTTAGAAGACAACAGTTGGAGGACCTAAGGCTTGGAGGAACTAGAAGGTTGGGTTTGGAGAAGGTTGAGCATATTCTGAATCATCCCTTCACTTTTCTCCTTTTCTTTTGCTATCTTAGCTCTAAGGCCATCTCTTTTAGTTTCCAATTCAGCATCACGAGCTTGAAGCCTAGCAATTTCAGCATCCTTAGTTCCACACTCTTGAACCAAAGCCCTAACCTTGCTGTTCACAGGTGTCTTCAGAGATGAACCAGGTTCAACTGGAGTGGCATAGATAGGATAGTCACAAGCCAATAAGGTCTTAACACCAAAATTCTCCTTGCTTGATGCCATCTCCCATTTCTTCAAAGGCACCCTTAGCCTATCCAACATGGTAGTCAGTATGAACCCATATGGAGTTGCATGTGCCTTGGAGCCATTAATGACCCTGTCTAGTAATTTGAATGAAAGCATGCCAATTTATCTGCATTCCTCTCACAAGGCACTCCATAAGAACCAGGTCCATGTAGTTGGCAGTATGTCTCCTCTCATGTCTGGGCAGTAGGCACTTGTTAACAAATTCAAACAAGACCTTGTGCTTAGGTCTCATCTCACTTTTCTGCACAAACCTGGCTTCAGGTACATCTTCAGCAGTTGCAGCATCACAAAAATTCCTAGTGATTTGAAGAGCAATAGGGGGAGAATCTAGACATGGACACCTTTGCCTTGTATAATCATCATACCTTCACTAGGTATGCCCAGAAGCTCACCCAGTTTGATTGCATCAAACTCCACTTTTACACCCTTCACCAGGCTGAAGACTACCCCATTTTTCACAGTGGAATTGGCCATAAACTCAATCAATTCATTCCTAGCCAGCCTCCTATCCATCTCAAAGACCAAGTCCTTTCAACCTTGTGTAGCCAGAGTATCCACCAATCTTCTCATATCTAGCTCATCCAGGTCTCTCAATAGTCTTCCCTTCAAAAAATTTCTTCTGCCAAAGATGGCAAACTTGTCTTGTTCCTTCTCACATTCCTCTTCTTTTTCTCCACCACTCCACTCTTCATCTTCTTCAACAATTTTCTATTGTTTACCCTTTACAGTAGACCTTGTTCTTTTGGCTAAAGAAGATTCAACAGGTACAGGTACACAGGAAGAAGTCTTGGAACTTTTTGGTTTGGGTGTTGGAACCTCTTCAGTTGTTCCTCTTTCTTGATGGACCAGTTCCATCTCCTCTTCTTCTTCTTCTGCAAGCTCAGAACTCTCCACAACCTTTGCTTTTCATTTTTCCTTCTTTTTCTTCCTGCTCTCTTCCAGAGCTTTCTGCAATTCTGCTTCACTTTGTTTGACCCTGCTCCTGGTAGCTCTTCCCTTAGGTACTGAAGGTACAATAGGTTTTGGGGATGACATTTTTCTTTTCTTTATTGGCTTGGAAGCCGTTGGAGCCTTTTGTGTGGAATCTTTACGCTTCTTTGGATCATAACTGGCCCAAACCTTCTTCAGAATGTCAGCCAAAGTTTCCTCAGCAGACTTACTTAAATTTACTAGCCCTTCGGCCGCCTCTCCAGAACTATTTTCCCCTGACTGGTTGCCACTCTCTTCAACACCTCCACAGATAGCCAATACTTTTTCTTTCTTATTTCTCCTCACATTACCACTGACTCCCTCTCTCTCTTTTTCTTTCTTTTTACCTCTTTTTCTACTAGAATCAACCCCATGTACATCTTTAACAGGACCAACTAAGACAAATATATTTTCAACTTTTTCAACTACATGAGTGAATACCAAGCAAGTATTTACCTCACCAGGGTTTTTTTGAATATTTTTAGAATTAGAAGACCCATGATTTTCACCTTCGCTGGCAGAAATAAAATCATTAGACTCAGAGCTTGAGTCAGATTTTTGAGCATGACTCTCCTTCCTCTGGCTAGCCTTCAATTTCTCACTTAGATCTTTCCTTAAAGCTCCAGAAGCTACAGTTTTTCTAGCTAGCATTTTCTGCCTACAAAACTTAGGTTTTGGGTTTTCAATAGGAAGAATAGATGAGGATGTGTTCGAGGGAGATGCTGGTGGGGGAGTGCTAGGGTTATCTTGGGGTTTAGACATGGTGGATTGTTTCTTGAAGAATTTGGGAATTTTGGGGAGAAGAAGGGCGTTCAGAACTTGAGACGAGTTTTGACGGTTATGGACTAATGAAGAAAAGGTATGGTGGGTATTTAAAGATAATTAGAATTAAATGCAGTAACGGCAGCCTTTTCAGGGATCAATTAGAAGTCTAATCAAGTTATAATTTCGGTCTCTTGTGATTATTAGGCTTCGCTAGATTTTAGGCAAAAATTCCGGTTTTTAGAGTTTTAGGGGAACGAAACTGGTTCAATGCTCAACGGATAGAAATTTTGGGAATTTGATAAATGTAGGACTTCTACTCATGATTGGAAAAATAATCTTTCTAAGCGTGCAGAGTGTAGAAAACGTACCTGAGCTTTTCATATGAACACATACTCATGAACCACGTTCTTCATATAGAACTCTCTTGAACATGCCTCAAATGCCAAAATAGAAGAAACTTCGTAAGAGATTAGTGAATCATATATATACACATGTCATAGGAGTATACTAATTAAAGTATGATACTGAGTAAGAATTGATCCAAAATTTACACAAAGTTAGAACTACTAACCAATTTTTTTTTCTTTTCATTTTTTCATATTTTTTTTGTGCATTCTGAACTGGACCTATTAGGTGATCTTAATCATCCCTAATTCCAACCTGTTCCTCTCAAAGTTTTCTCTGTTCAGTGCTTTAGTGAAGATGTCAGCTATTTGTTTATCAATAGCACAGAATTCTATTGAAATCAATCCTTTCTCATAGTTATCTCTTAAGAAGTGGTATCTAACATCTATGTGTTTAGTCCTCTTATGATGAACAAGGTTATTTGTCATACTTATAGCACTAGTGTTATCACAGAATATTGGAATACATCCCACTTCAATTCCAAAATCTACCAACTGTTGTTTGATCCATAGCAATTGAGCACAACAAGAAGCAGCAGCAATATACTTAGCATCAGCAGTAGATAGGGCCACATAATGTTGCTTTTTGATAGCCCATGACACAAGATATGAACCAAGGAAGTGTGCCTGTCATGTCCCAAATCCCAAACCCGACCGTGATGGTGCTTCTCGTGAAGACAAGGCCAGCCAGAACAACGCCAACACCTCTTTTTAAGCCATTGATTAACATTTATAACTCTAAAATACGTATTTAAAAAAATCATAAAGCAGAAAACAACGATAATCAGAAGTAAGCCAACCCGATACAGCCCAAACCGGGTTGTCACAAGTCATGAGCTACTACAGAGTTACTTTAAGTCTACAAAACAGAATATATGATACAAGTCTGGAATAACTGAAATAGCATGAAAATAGAGGAGTCAAGGGTTGTGGACGTCAACAGCTACCTCGATGCTCTGATCTCGCTGCCTGATCTGGGAAGGATGACAGTGCTCAGGTGCGGACTCTGCAAATCCTGAATCTGCACGCATGGTGTAGGGAGTAATGTGAGCACTCCGACCCAGTGAGTAATAATAATAAATAATAACCGAAGATAAGAAATCACATAACTGCACAAAGTAATTCTATATCAGGCAGTAAAAGTAGTAAAATAGTAGAACAGTACAGAATCAAGTGAAATATCCTTTTTAAATAAATCCGGTAGTGAGTAAAAATCTGCCCCTCAGGCCCAGCATCAATCGCTCAGAATAGTATCAGCCCCTCGGGCTCAGTATCACATCACTCAGAACAGCATCGGCCCCTCGGGCTCAGTATCACATCACTCACAACAGTATCAGCCCCTCGGGATCAGTATCATATCACATGGGTACCCGCGCTCACTGGGGGTGTACAGACTCCGAGAGGGACCCCTTATGGCCCAAGCGCAATATCAAGCCACCTCGTGGCATATAAAACAAGGCCTGGAAACCTTCTCACATCACACTCGAGGCCTGAAAGCCTCCTCACTTATCACTGGAGGCCTGAAAGCCTCCTCACATCACGCTCGAGGCCTGAAAGCCTCACTTAGTCTAGAAAATATCATAAGCCCTTCGGCATCTATAAAATAATAGCTCTCAGATTAGACAACAGTAAAATATCAGTAAAGTCTCGAAATTCAATTAAAAAGGCTGAGTTTGCAAAATAGTATAGTCATTAGGACTGAGTTCAAATAATGTGATAAAATAGTAAGGAAATAGTGATAACAATCCCCGAAAGATTCAAATAATCGGCATTAAGCCCAAAACATGGCAATAAGCCCAAATTACGATGATAATCAAATCAACTTAGTCAAATACGTGGTACCATATCAAACGGGACGGACCAAGTCACAATCCCCAGTAGTAAACAACCCCGCGCTCGCCATTAAGCACGTATTTCACCTTAATATAGCACTACGTTATGCAAAATCGGGGTTTCAAACCCTCTGGATATCATTTACTATCACTACTCACCTCAAGCTGGCCAAAATCCTAGCTCGCTATGCCCTTGCCTCACAAATCGACTTCATCGTGCATCGAATCTAATCAAAACCACAACGAATACGTTACAATAAGTTAAGGGAACATAACCCAATCGAAAAGACTCGAAAACTATCGAAAATCACGAAATTTGCAAAACTCGAACCCCGGGCCCACATCTAAAAAAATCAGAAAATTAACATCACCAGATTCCTTATATCGCCACGAGTCTATACATATCAAGATTACCAAAATCGGAGTCTATTTGACCCCTCAAATTCCACTTTGAAATACCAAATTTCCAAGCCCTAGCTTTACCCTCTTTTGATGAATTACCACAAATTTCTATGTTTATTCTACCATTAAATCATGTATTTAGGTCAAGGAACTCACCTCCAATCACACCTAGTCGAAATCCCCTTCAATTTCTATCTAAGAGTTCTCAAGGTTGCTCAAAAATGGTGGAAATGAGACTTGGTTCGCGGATGAAATGTCTAATAAAAACCTTCTGCCCAAGCTTATTTTCCTCTATGCGAACGTGAGGGACCTCTCGCGTTCGCGATGCTCAAAAATCCTTCAGCCCAAAAATGCCCTTCGCGAACACGGTCCAGGCCCCGCGAACGCGAAGCTTACTGACAACTCACTCCGCGAACGCGACATAACGGGCGCGAACGCGAAAGCTAAAAATCCCTGGACTCAATTCCTTATACGCATTTGCGGCTACAGCTACGCGCACGTGATGCGAACGCGGACCGACACACGCGAACGTGAAGAGTAATTCTTCTGCCTCCCAAGTTCCTTCTTCGCGAACGCGTGACCCTCTATGCAAACGCGAAGGGTAAATTCTCTGCAACACATAACTGGAAAACCTGCAATCTTCAAAGGCCAAAATTGGTCTGATTGACCCTCCGAAATCACCTCGAGGCCCCTGGGACCTCAACCAAAAGCACCAACACATCCTAAAACATCATTCAAACTTGTTCCAATCATCAAAATACATCTAACAACGCTAAAACCATCAAATTGCATCGGATTCAAACCTAAGTTTCTCAAAAACTTCCGAAATACGCATTTGATCAAAAACCCGACCAAAACACCTCTGAATGACCTGAAATTTTGCACACACATCCAAAATCACCTAACGAAGCTACAAAAATTCTCGAAATTCCATTCCGATCCTCGAATAAAAATCTCACCTATCAACCGGAATTTGCCAAAATACTAATTTCGCCAATTCAAGCCTAATTCTACACCGAACCTCCAAAATCAATTCCTATCACACTCCTAAGTCACAAACCATCCCCCGAAGCTAGCCGAATCACCAGAAATCACATCCGAACCCTCTAACTTAATAGTCAACATCCGGTTGACTTTTCCAAAACAAGCCTTCCTTTAAGAGACTAAGTGTCGTATTTCCATCTAAAACCAATCCAATTCAACTCATTCACCCAATACTCCTATAATGAAACATAAGGAAGCAGAAAATGGGGGAAATAGGGCGGTAACTCACGTGACGACGGGCCGGGTCGTGACATCCTCCCCAACTAACATAAATGCTCATCCTCGAGCGGGTCAAGAGACATACCTGGAGCCACAAACAGGTGAGGATATCCGCTCTGCATCTCTCGCTCGGTCTCCCAAGTAGCCTCCTCCACGGGCCGACCTCTCCACTACACTTTTACCGAAGCTATATCCTTTTATCTCAATTTTTGAACCTGATGACCCAAAATAGCCACCGGCTCCACATCATAGGTCAAATCATCATCCAACTGAACAATAATGAAGTCCAAGATATGTGACGGGTCCCCAACATACCTCCGGAGCATAGATACATGAAATACCGGATGCACGCCCGACAAGCTGGGTGGCAAGGCAAGCTCATAAGCCATCTCCCCAATCCTCTTAATACCTCAAAAGGTCCAATAAACCTCGGACTCAGCTTCCCTTTCTTTCCAAACCCCATAACACCCTTTATGGGTGAAACCTTCAGCAAGACATTCTCACCAACCATATACGACACATCTCAAACCTTCCGATCCGCATAACTCTTCTGACGCGGCTGAGCTGTACGGAGCCTCTCCTGAATCAGCTTTACCTTCTCTAAAGCATTCTGAACCATCTCTATCCCCAATAACCTAGCCTCGCCAGGCTCGAACCATCCAACAGGAGATCTACACCACCTCTCATACAACGCCTCATATGGAGCCATCTGAATGCTCGACTGATAATTGTTGTTGTAGGAAAACTCGGCAAGCGAAAAAAACTCATCCCAAGAACCCCCAAAATCAATAACACAGGCATGCAACATGTCCTTCAATATCTGAATAGTACGCTCGGACTGCCCATCCGTCTGAGGATGAAATGTTGTGCTCAACTCTACCTGCGTACCCAACTCTCGCTTAAATGTCCTCCAGAACTTGATAAGTGAACTGACTACCTCTATCTGAGATAATAGACACTGGAACACCATGCAATCGAACAATCTCCTAGATAAAAATCCCTGCTAGCCGCTCCGAAGAATAGGTAGTACATACCAAAATGAAGTACGCGGACTTGGTCAGCCTGTCCACAATCACCCAAATCGAATCGAACTTCTTCAAAGTTCGAGGGAGACCACTCACAAAATCCATAGTAATCTTCTCCCACTTCCATTCTGGAATAATCATCCGCTGAAGTACGCTACCCGGCCTCTGATGCTCATATTTCACCTGCTGACAGTTGAGACGCTAAGCCACAAATCCTACAATGTCCTTCTTCATCCTCCTCCACCAATAATGCTGCCCCAAGTCCTGATACATCTTCGCAGTAGCCGGATGAATGGAATATCGCGAGCTATAGGCCTCCTTTAATATCAACTCCCGAAGCCCATCCACATTGGGCACACAAATCTGGCCCTGCATCCGCAACACACCATCCTCATCAATGGTCACATCCATGGAATCATCATGCTGAACCCTGTCCTTAAGGACAAGCAAATGTGGATCATCATACTGGCACTCTCTGATGCGATCATACAAGGAAGACTGAGAAACCACACAAGCCAACACCTGACTAGGCTCCGAAATATCTAATCTCACCATCTGATTGGTCAAAGCCTGGACGTCAACTGCAAAGGGCCTCTCCCCAACTGGAATGTATGCCAAGCTCCCCATACTAATTGTCTTTTGGCTCAAAGCATCGGGCACTACATTGGCCTTCCCTAGGTGATACAGAATGGTAATATCATAGTCCTTAAGCAACTCTATCCATCTCCGCTGACACAAATTAAGGTCCTTCTACTTGAACAAATGCTGAAGACTGCTATGATCGGTGAATACCTCACAAGATACACCATACAAGTAGTGCCTCCAAATCTTCAAAGCATGAACTATAACAGCCAACTCCAAATCATGTACAGGGTAGTTCTTCTCGTGGGGCTTCAGTTGACGAGAAGCATAAGCAATAAATCTACCCTCTTGCATCAATACACATTTGATACCAACTCTTAAAGTATTACAATACACGATATAAGAACCTGCAGCTGAGGACAAAACCAATACAGGAGTCGTGGTCAAGGATGTCTTGAGCTTCTAAAAGCTCTCCTCGCACTCGTCCGACCATACAAATGGAGCACCCTTCTGAGTCAACTTGGTCATGGGAGATGCAATAGAGGAAAATCCCTGAACAAACCGGCGATAATAAACTGCCAACCCAAGGAAACTACGAATCTCTGTGGATGGGGTTGGTCTAGGCCAACTCTGCACCGCCTCTATCTTCTTCGGGTCGACCTGAATAGCCTCGCTGGACACCACGTGCCCCAGGAAAGCTGCTGAGTTGATCCAAAACTCACACTTGGAGAACTTTGCATAAAGCTTCTCCTCCCTCAACCTCTGCAATACAACTCGCAAATGTTGTGCGTGCTCCTCCTGGCTACGCGAGTACACCAGAATATCATCAATAAAAACAATAATGAATGAATCCAGATACGGCCGAAATACACTATTTATCAAATGTATGAACACTGCTGGGGCATTAGTCAGCCCAAAGGACATAACAAGAAACTCATAGTGCTCATATCTAGTCCTGAAAGTAGTCTTCGTATATCTAAATCCCTGATCTTCAACTGGTGATAGGTCGAACGGAGATCAATCTTGAAGAACACCCTCGCCCCCAGAAGCTGGTTAAATAAATCATCAATACAAGGTAGGGGATATTGGTTCTTCACTGTTACTTTGTTCAATTGCCTGTAGTCAATGCACATTCTCATCGTGCCATCCTTTTTCTTCACAAATAGAACCGGTGCACCCTACGGTGACACACTAGGCCGAATGAACCCCTTATCTAGGAGTTCCTGAAGCTGATCCTTCAATTCTTTCAACTTTGCTGGTGCCATACGATATGGATAAATAGAAATGGGCTGAGTGCTCGACACTAGGTCAATACCAAAATCAATGTCCCTGTCCGGTGGCATGCTCGGCAGGTCTACAGGAAAAACATCAGGAAACTCCCTCACCACTGGAACATAATTAATGCTACGAGTCTCGGCTCCCACATCCCTCACGAATGCCAAATATGAAAGACAACCCTTACCAACCATACACTGGGCCTTTAGGAATGAAATCACCCTGCTAGGAACATAGTCAGTCACACCACGCCACTCGATCCTCGGTACACCCGGTATAGCCAGAATGACTGTCTTAGCATGACGGTCCAGAATAGCATGACATGGAGATAACCAGTCCATGCCCAAAATAACATCAAAATCCACCATGCTCAATAGTAATAGATCAACTCGGGTCTCCCAACCCCCAATAGTCACCAAACACGACCAATACACATTAGTCTACAATAATAGTATCACCCACCGGGGTAGATACATGAACAGGTAAAGCAAGACACCCTCGGGTCGTACCCAAATGATGAGCAAAATATGAGGACACATAAGAATAGGTGGAACCGGGATCAAATAAGATTGAGGCATCCCTGTGGCAGACTGAAATAATACCTGTAATGACAGCATCTGAAGCAATGGCATTTGTCCTGCCCTAAAGAGCATAAAAGTAAGCCTGAACACCACCCGATCGACCTGTGCCTCTGGGGCGACCCCTGGTTGCCTGACCCTCACCCCTAGCTGGCGGGGCGGGTGCTGAAGAAACTGGACCAGAAGACAATGGCTGACCCTTCTGCTGAGATGAGCTAGCAGCTCGATGAGGATACTGCCTCCACATATGCCCAAACTCTACGCACTCATAACAACTCCCGGGTGCTGGAAAATGGGGCTGAAGGGAACCCCTCGCACCGGAGTGACTGGCTGACGCACTCGGCCTAGAAGAACCCTGAACAGATGGAGCACGAGATGAACTCTATGCTGGAAGAGCGCTGAGAGATGGCTGACTCTGCTGAGAAATCTGATAACCACGACCAGAAGATGCTCCACGATACTCGAAACGGGCTGACTGAGTGGGCCCGAAAGAACGACCCCGACACTGCTGGAACTGGACCCTCGAAGGAGCGCCACTAAAACTACCAGAACCTCGAGGCCTCTTGGCCTCCCTCTCATCTCAATCCTGGCGGCGAACCGACTCAATATCTTGAGCTATATCTACCACCTCCTCAAATGAAGCACCCATCACTCTCTCTCTAGTCATAAGGACACAGAAATGATAGTTAAGGCCATCCACAAATCTCCTGATCCGTTCACAATCAGACGAAACCAGCCAAACTGCATGATGAGCCAACTTTGAGAACCTCATATCATATTGAGACACAGTCATATCTCCCTGTCGTAGCCACTCAAACTGCCTACGCAGCTCCTCCCTACGGGACCACAGTACATACTTCTCCAAGAAGAGAGCGGAGAACTCCTACCAAGTCAAAGGTGTTGCACCAGCCGGCCTACGCTGCTCATACACCTCCCACCAAGTGAAGGCAGCTCTGATAAACTGAAATGTAGTAAAAGCCACACTGTTGGACTCAAGGACCCCCGCTGTACGAAGCATATGCTGACACCTATCAAGAAAACCCTAGGCATCCTCGCCCTCAGCTCAACTAAATGTTGGAAGCTGGAGTCTACCAAACCTCTCGAGGTGACGTTGATCGTCCTCAGGCATAACTGGAACCCTGAACTCCTGCACTGGAGAAACTGGCTAAGCTGGAGATGCCTCTAGAGTCTATAATCCCTGCACTACCTGCTCACGTGTGCGGGCAGCGGGGGTCTGATTGCCTCCCCCGGCCTGTGAAGTAGCTGCTACTGTTGTGGTGGTTGAAATCACCTGAGCAAGGCCCGTGCAAACTGTCAATATCTGGGCCAATGTCTCCTGAAGACCCAGAATCACAATGGGCATAGCTGGTGCCTGAACTGGTGCTGCTAGAGCCTGGTCCTGAGCTGGGGCAACTAGAGGATCCACAGGTGCTGCCCCTACTGCTCTGCCTCTACTACGACCATGACCACGACCGTGCCCATGGCCTCTAGTAGCCTTAGTAGGTGGTACTGGTGGTCGTCTATCACGTCCGGTAGCTCGTGTCCTCATCATCTGTGAGAGAATAGAACAAAGAGAAATTTAGTACTTGGATCAACAAGTTCGCACGACAGAATTTCAAGAATGTGAAGTTTTCCTAAAAGGTTCTACAGCCTCCCGAGGATAATTACAAACGTCTCTATACCGATGCGCGAGACTCTACTAAACCAGCTCATGACTCGCGAGACCTAGAACCTAGGCTCTAATACCAACTTGTCATGGCCCAAATCCCAAACTCGGCAGTGATGGCGCCTCTCGTGAAGACAAGGCCAGCCAGAACAATGCCAACACCTCTTTTTAAGCAATTAATTAACATTTATAACTCTAAAACGCGTATTACAAAAATCATAAAGCGGAAAACAGCGATAATCAGAAGGAAGCCAACCCGACACAGCCCAAACCGGAGTGTCACACATCATGAGCTACTACAGAGTTACTTTAATTCTACAAAATAAAATATCTGATACAAGTCTGGAATAACTGAAATAGCATGAAAATAGGGGAGTCAAGGGCTGCGGACGTCAATAGCTACCTCGATGCTCCAATCTCACTGCCTGATCTGGGAAGGATGTTAGTGCTCAGGTGCGGACTCTGCTAATCCTGAATCTACACGCATGGTGCAGGGAGTAATGTGAGTACTCCGACCTAGTGAGTAATAATAATAAATAATATTCGAAGATAAGAAATCACATAACTGCACAAAGTAATTCTATATCAGGTAGTAAAAGTAGTAAAATAGTAGAACAGTACATAATCAAATGAAATCTCCTTTTTAAATAAATCCGGTAAATCAAGTAAAACAACAAGTAAATAGTAAGTAGAAATCTACCCCTCGGGCCCAGCATCAATTGCTCAAAACAGTATCAGCCCCTCTGGCTCAGTATCACATCACTCAGAACAGTATCAGCCCCTCGGGCTCAGTATCACATCACATGGGTACTCGCGCTCACTGGGGGTATACAGACTCCGGGAGGGGCCCCTTACGGCCCAAGCGCAATATCAAGCCACTTCGTGGTATATAAAACAAGGCATGAAAGCCTTCTCACATCACACTCGAGGTCTGAAAGCCTCCTCACTTATCACTCGAGGCCTAAAAGCCTCCTCACAATACACTGGAGGCCTAAAAGCCTCACTCATCACGCCCAAGGCCTGAAAGCCTCACTCAGTCTAGAAAATATCATAAGCCCTTTGGGCATCCATAAAACAATAGTTCTCAGCTCGGACAACAGTGAAATCAGTAAAGTCTCGAAATTCAATTAAAAGGGCTGAGTTTGCAAAACAGTATAGTCATTAGGACTGAGTTCAAATAACGTGACGAAACAGTGAGGAAATAGTGATAACAATTCCCGAAGGATTCAAATAATCGGCATTAAGCCTAAAACATGGCAATAAGCCCAAATAACGATGATAATCAAATCAACTTAGTCAAATACGCGGTAAAATATCAAACGGGATGGACCAAGTCACAATCCCCAGTAGTAAACAGCCCCGCACTCACCATTAAGCGCGTATTTCACCTCAATATAGCACTACGTTGTGCAAATTCGGGGTTTCAAACCCTTAGGATATCATTTACTATCATTATTCACCTCAAACCGGCCAAAATCCTAGCTTGCTATGCCCTAGCCTCACAAATCGTCCTCCTCACGCGTCGAATCAGATCAAACCACAACAAATATGTTAAAATAGGCTAAGGGAACATAACCCAATCGAAAAGACTCGAAAAATATCGAAAATCACGAAATTTATAAAACCCGAACCCCAGGCCCACTTCTCGAAAAATTGGAAAATTAACATCACCGGATTCCTTATCTCGCCAGGAGTCTATACATATCAAGATTACTAAAATCGGAGTCCATTGGCCCCCTCAAATTCCACTTTGAAATACCAAATTTCCAAGCCCTAGCTTTACCCTATTTTGATGAATTTTCACAAATTTCTATGTTTATTCTACCATTAAATCATGTATTTAGGTCAAGGAACTCACCTCCAATCACACTGATTCGAAATCCCCTTCAATTTCTATCCAAGAGCTCTCAAGGTTGCTAAAAAATGGTGGAAATGAGACTTGGTTCGCAGATGAAATGTCTAACAAAAACCTTCTGTCCAGGCTTATTTTCCTTTATGCGAACGCAAGGGACCTCTCGCGTTCACGATGCTCAAAAATCCATCAGCCCAAAAATGCCCTTTGTGAACGCTGTCCAAGCCCTACGAATGCGAAAATTACTGACAACTTACTCCGCGAACGCGACATAACGGGCACGAATGCGAAGGCTAAAAATCACTGGACTCAATTCCTTATACGCGTTCGCGTGCCTCCGCGAACGCGAACCCACACACGTGAACGCGAAGAGTAATTCTTCAGCCTCCCAAGTTCCTTCTTCGCGAATGCGTGACCCTTTACGCGAATGCGGAGGGTAAATTCTCTGCAACACATAACTGGAAAACCTGCAATCTTCAAAGGCCAAAATTGGTCCGATTGACCCTCCGAAATCACCCCGAGGCCCCCGGGACCTCAACCAAAAGCACCAACACATCCTAAAATATCATTCAAACTTGTCCCAATCATCAAAACACATCTAACAACTCTAAAACCATCAAATTATATCGGATTCAAACCTAAGTTTCTCAAAAACTTTCGAAATACTCATTTGATCAAAAACCCGACCAAAACATCTCCGAATGACCTGAAATTTTTCACACACATCTAAAATCACCTAACGAAGCTACAAAATTCTCGGAATTCCATTCCGACCCTCGGATCAAAATCTCACCTATCAACCGGAATTCGCCAAAATACTAATTTCGCCAATTCAAGCCTAATTCTACATCGGACCTCCAAAATCAGTTCTGATCACACTCCTTAGTCACAAACCATCCCTCGAAGTAAACTGAATCACCAAAAATTACATCCGAACCCTCTAACTCAATAGTCAACATCTGGTTGACTTTTCCAAAACAAGCCTTCCTTTAAAAGACTAAGTGTCTCATTTCCATCTAAAACCAATCCAATTCAACCCATTCACCCAATATTCCTATAATGAAACATAAGGAAGCAGAAAATGGGGGAAACGGGGCAGTAAGTCACATGACGATGGGTCGGGTCGTCACAGTGCCATACCTGAGGTGCTCTTCCTATCCACTAGGAAACCTGCATAAATAGCATCAGCATATCCTACTAGATCAAAATTACTACCTTTAGGATACCAAAAGCACATATTAGTGGTTCCTTTCAAATTTCTCAGTATCCTTTTGACAGCAGTCAAGTGAGACTCTTTTGGATTTACCTGAAAATGAGCACAAAGCCCTACACTGAAAACAATGTCAGGTCTGCAAGCAGTGAGATACAAGAGTGAACCAATCATACCCCTATGCAACTTTTGATCAACTGATGAACCAGGTTCACCACCATCTAATTTAGTGACAGTTGCAATGGGTGCGTCTATTTCTTTAGATTCCTCCATTTTAAACTTTTTTATTAGCTCTTTTGTATACTTCTGCTGATGGATCATGGTTCTATTTGGAATTTGTTTGATCTATAAACCTAAGACGAAATTAAGCTCACCCATCATGCTCATTTCAAACTCACTCCCTATTAGTTTTGCAAAGTCCTTACTCACCCTATCAATAGTGGCCCCAAAGATGATGTCATCGACATAAATTTGCACGACAAGGAGATCCTTACATTTTTACCTTAAGAATAAGTTACTATCAATTTTACCTCTCTTGACCATGCTCCAGCAGGAATTTTGACAGTCGTTCATAACATGCTCTTGGTGCCTGCTTGAGTCCATAGAGAGCCTTGTCTATCTTGTACACATGCTTAGGACATTCCTTGCTCTCAAACCCTGGAGGTAGTTTCACAAACACTTCTTCTTTCAGGTAGACATTTAGGAAGGCACTTTTGACATCCATCTGATGAAGAGTAAATTCCATATGTGCTGCAAATGCTATGAGAAGTCGGATTGCCTTTAGTCTTGCAACTGGAGCAGAAGTCTCATCATAGTCTATGCCCTCTTCCTGGCTGTAACCTTGGACCACCAATCTTGCCCTGTTTCTTATAACTATTCCATCTTTATCAAGTTTGTTCCTGAAGACCCATTTTGTACCAATGACTGATCTGTCCTTGGGTCTTGGTACTAGATGCCAAACTTGACTTCTTTCAAACTGGTTAAGTTCATCCTGCATTTTATTCATCTAATCTGCATCCTGTAAAGCCTCAACAACATTTTTAGGTTCAATGATAGATAGAAAAGCATCAAAAGCACACAGATTCTTTAATTGTGATTTGGTTTTGACTCTAGATGTTGGATCAGTAAGAATGTTCTCAACGGGATAAGAACTTTGATACTTGTGAGGTTTCACAACCAACTGACTTATGCTAGATGTTTCTGCCATTTCCTAAGGAACAGGATCATGAACAGGTTCCTTCAAGGAATTTATTTCAATTCCTCTTTGATTAGTGCCCCCAGTCAGGTTGCCCTGTATGGAAGAACTTGTTCCATCACCTGTTCCTTCTGTTGGTACCACTTTGACCTGAGCTGATTCTTCAGTCAAGTCCTTTCCTAATCTAATGGCTTTATTTTCATGTTCCCATCTCTCAAAAAGAATGTTAGTTTCATCAAATACTACATACACACTTTCTTCTATACATAGATTTCTTTTGTAAAACACTATATATGATTTGCTATGTGAAGAATATTCCAGGAATACTCCCTTATCACTTATGGTATCAAATTTACCTAGGGAGTCTTTTCTATTATTGTGCACATAGCACTTGCAACCAAATGCCCTGAGATGGGATATGTTTGGTTTTCTCCCTTTAAGTAACTCATATGGAGTCTTCTCTACCAGAGGTCTGGTCATGCATCTATTGATTATGTAACATGCAGTGTTTATAGCCTCTGCCCAGAAGTAGTGAGGCAATTTACTAGAAAGCAGCATGGTTCTAGCTATGTCCTCAAGAGTTTTATTCTTCCTTTCAACTACTCCATTTTGTTGAGGGGTCCTAGGGGCAAAGAAATTATGATCTATACCAGTTTCATCATAGAATTCAGCAAACTTGGAGTTTTCAAATTTAGTTCCATGATCAGACCTAATGGATGCAAGTTGATTTCCTAATTGATTCTGAATTTTTCTAACAAATGTAGTAAACATATCAAATGCTTCATCTTTGGAGGTTAGAAATAGAACCCACGTAAATCTAGACTAATCACCAACAAGCACCATTACATATTTCTTTCCATCTTTGCTCATAGTTCTCATTGGACCATATAGATCCATATGGACCAGTTCCAACGGCTTGGTTGTACTTACCATTTTCTTGCTTTTGAAAGATGATCTTACCTGCTTCCCCCTTGCACATGCTTCACAAACTTTGTCTTCCTTGAACTTGATATTAGGTAACTCTATCACCAAGTCGTTAGAGACTGATTTGTTAAGCTGGTTTAGACTTGCATGACCAAGTCTTTTGTGCCACAAGAGAGTATCATTAACCAATACACTTAAACAAGTGAGTTCATTTTCTGAGAGAGTAGACAAATCTACAATGTAAATATTGTTAACTTTTTTTCCCTACAAAATAAGTGTGACGACCCAAAGGGTCATCACTTGTTTTCTTATTCATTTTGAGCTTCTAAGGCCTTGAAAACATCATTCAAGGTCTCCTTGATTTGTATGTGCAGTACAGGCGTGTATCTGGATAGTCTAAATATGAAATTTCTGTGAAAAATGCTAAATTTTGATATTAAAATGAATAAATTTGACTTCGACTAATATTTTGGGTAAACGGACCTGGACCCATAATTTGACGGTCCCGGAGGGTCCGTAGGAAAATATGGGACTTGGGCATATGCCCGGAATCGAATTCCAAGGTCCCAAGCACAAGAAATGAATTTTTGAGTAAAATTATTTTTTGAAAATATTTAAGAAAATTGAAAATGAAATTTGATTAGAACGTGATAGTATCAGGCCCGTATTTTGGTTTTGGAACCTGGTACAGGTCTTATACATGGTTTAAGCACTCTCTGTAAAGTTTGGTTGAAAACGGACGTCGTTTGACGTGTTTCAGACTTAAAATAGAAAATTTGATATTTTGTGAAATTTGGAAGAAATCATGGATTTTGAGGCTTAATTCGATATTTATGATGTTATTTTGGCGAGTTGATCGTGTGAATAAGTCCGTAGGATGTTTTTGAGGTTGTGTGCATGTTTGGTTTGGAGCCCCGAGGGCTCGGGTGAATTTTGGATAGGCCGTGAGTGCATTTTTAACCTTTGTGAAAATCTAGCATTTCAGTTCTGGTATCTTCGCATTTGTGAAGAGGACCTCACAAATGCGAACTCGCAAATGCGAGCCTATGATTGCAAATGCGAGATTGGAGATCCTATAGTTGGGTTGCAAATGCGACCACTTGGTTCGCGATTGCGATGTTGAGCCAGTCGCAAATGCGACATAGTGGCTCGCAAATGCGAAGGATGGATCTTCGCAAATGCGACATCATTATCACAAATGTGATGCCTTCATTGTTGTCCAGTGTTTAAAAATGCGAATCTATCTTCACAATTCCCATAACAGGTCCGGGTTCGCAATTGCGAACCCCAGTTCGCAAATCCCATATCTGAAACCTGCATATTTTACACTTAGCTGAATTTTGAACCATTTTCAACATTCTTTCAAAACACAAACTTCTTGGGCGATTTTTCAAGAACAAGTTTTCTTCCAAATCATTTGTAAGTCAATGTTTACTCATTTCTTTTAATCATTAACATCATTTAACATGTTTTCAACTTAAAATCAATGATTTTCATGGGTAAAATTGGGGGTTTAGGGTAGAACCTAATTTTTTCTAAAATTGGGGATTTGGACCTCAATTTGAGGTCCGATTTCAAAAAAAATCATATATTTTGGTTCGTGGGGGAATGGGTAACCAGGTTTTGGTTCGAACATCGGCTTTTGACCATGTGGGCCCAGGGCAATTTTGGAATTTTTGGGAAAAACTTTGGGAAATTTATTTTTATGCATTCAAATTGATTCATTTAGTGTTTATTAATGTAATTAAGTAATTTGTGATTAGATATGAGAAAATTGGTGGCGTAATCGAGGGGTAAAGCCATAATTGAGACTTGAGTTGAATTTAAAGTATCGAGGTAAGTGTTCGGTTTAACCCTAACTTGAGGGATTAGGAGTTGAGTCATATTTGCTATGTGTTTCTTGTTAAGCACGACGTATAGGCATGGTGAAGAGTATTTATACGTTGGTTTCAAGTATGACCGTGAGATATGTGTGATCAGCTTTCTTTTTTCTTGTTCCTAGTTTCAGTTTTAAGTTTTCAGACCTAAGTTCTAGGATACTGTTATCAAATTCAAGAACCTGGTTCTTCAAATTAGCATTTGTGTTATCACTCTCATTAGCCCTAAACTCTAGACTTCTGCATTTTGCTTTTAGGATCACACATTCCCTAGACAGAACTTCCTTCTCATTGTTAATTATCTCAGACTCATCAATGAAGTCTAGTAATAGCTCAGCCAACCTTTCTTTAGACAAGAATTTAATCTTGTCTTTGATATAAAGAATAATTACCTCTTGTTCATCATCTGATTCTCCGATGGCCATCAGTGCTTGCTCTTATTTAGCTTCATCTTCTAAGTTTTCATCTGAGGTTTGTCCCCAAGCAGCAACCATATCCTTGGTTGAACCTTTGTTCCTTTTTCGTTGAACATGTTCCTTCTTCCTGTTCCTTCGTTCAGCCCTTTCTTTCTTCCACTCAATTTCCCATTGAGGGAAGTTCTTGATCATGTGATTAGTCTTACCACACTTGTAGCAACCCTCATTGGTCTGTTTCTCAAGAGCTCTTGACTTGTTGAAGGTTGTACCTCTTGAAGAACCCTTTTCTCTTATCGGGTACTTTTTGAAATCTCTAGTGGTCATACCCATCTCATCATCTTCCAGATCTGAACCTTCAACAATTCTGAGAGCTAAGCTTCTCTCATTCTTAGGTGTATCCATCTTTATGGTTTGCCTTCTCATTTCATAAGCAGTAAGATTTACAATCAGTTCATCTAGTCTGAGAGTAGCAATATTCTTAGATTCCTGAATGGCAGTGATTTTGCTTTCCCATGTGACTGGCAGAACCCTTGTCAGAATTTTCTCAACCTTGTCTTCTTCAAGAATAACTCTTCCAAGGGACTTCAGTTCATTTGTCCGTTTAGTGAACCTAGTATACATCTCTTGGATAGTTCCTCCTTCCTTCATAGTAAAATTCTCATATTGAGAATACATCAGTGTTCCTCTTGATCTTTTCACTTGAGGTGTTCCTTCATGGGCCACTTGCAAAGTGTCTCATATCTCCTTAGCAGTAGTACAGCTTTGGATCCTACTGTACTCATCTGGACCTAGTCCACACACAAGCCATTTCTTGGCCTTAGCATTTTTCTCTCATTTCTTCAGATCTTCAGCAGTGCAGTCAGCCCTTGTCTTTGGCACATCCACTCCTTCTTCATTCTTATTTGTGGTTGCTAAAGGACCATCAGTGACTATGTCCCAGATTTCATAGTCTTCTCTTATGATATGATCCCTCATCCTGTTCTTCCACCAAGAATAGTACTATCCATTGAAGAGTGGAGGCCTGGCAGTGGATTTCCCTTCCCAATTCCGAGGTGGTGCACTCATGTTGATCTTCTCCTAAGGTGTTAGCCTCTTGAAGGATAAACCGCTCTGATACTAATTGATATTCTAAATGTAAATACCACACAAAAGGGGGGTGATTTGTGTGGTACCCAATTTTCGCTCTAGAAGAACTTGGTTCTTCAAAGTGTACTTACTACTACTGTTTGCGGAATTAAGAGTACATAAAATAAAGAACACAGATATTTTTATGTGGAAAACACCTGGCTCAAAAGGTGAAAAAATAACGACCTACTACTCAGTAGGATTTTCCCAAACTTCCACTAAATCATTGAGCCAAAACAGCATTTACAAAGCTCTTGTAAACCTAAGGATTAAGCTCTAATCCAGCGTGGCACACCGCCTCAACTGTTGCGACACCTTAAAGTTAACTCTAACTTGAATACTCAAAGTACCTAATACAATTGCTTCTATGAAAGCTGGAAAGGTACAACTTTAAGACACCTACTACAATTGAACTAGAATAAAAGAAAGACACAATGGAATTGGTTCTTCTATCTTGTCCAAGTAGCTTCAGGAATAAACACTTGAATCTCACATAAATTGCTTGCAAAATTGCCTCGCTCTTTTGCTCTCAATTTAGTTTAACTTCTGCGTTTGTGCAATGCATGTAAAAGAAAACAATCATTGTTATTTAATGAGTTAGTAATTAGAGTTTGATTGAGAAATTGTGACCTCTTCCATGAGGAGACTTTCTCTCCTCATCCAATATGCAACCTTTTCAATTAGTTCAGGAGATATTGCTGCTTGATCACTGAGATTTATCTCCTTCGCGTGTATCTCACATGTCTAGGTTGATAAATATTGTGCCTCACATGATGGACCTAGTCCATGACTGAGTTCATTTGTCATTCTTCAGAATTTCACCTGAACTTGGGCCAACACCAGTAATATCACTCATCTTGTTATATCAGCATTCTTGAATTTCCAGGAACAACTTCTGCAGAAATTCTACAAGTTAAGAGTTCAAACAATATTACACCAAAAGCATATGCATCACTTTTTAATAATGGTTAAGGTTAGCCAAAGGTAGCTTCATACTAAGAGAAGTTATTAGTTAAGATATTTTTCAATCCTATTTGTTGTGTCATATTGATTTCAAAAACATATTATTATAATGGCTAAGTTAGTACCGTTGACTAGAGGCAATTTAGCATCACAGGAGCATAAATTTATGCATAAACATTGTAATAAATAATAGATACGAATTCATAATTTAAACGAATTCAACGCTAATAGTCGTAATGTTGAACCTAATAAATTTTGAATTTGCCTTTGTTATTGACACGGTCATTTTGTGATCTCTAGACTGCAGTAGCTCGTTTGTATTCTATATCAAACCTGTAGAGAAACAGAAAACTAAGGGAAATTGATATTATTTATTAATCCAGTGTAATTTTAACTTACAAAAATGGGGTTCCATAGCTCAGTGGTAGAGCATTTGACTGCAGATCAAGAGGTCACCGGTTGGGCCCTTTTAAAAATCTATTATGTTGTTTTTAATTTATTTTTTTTAGTAAAGCAGTCACCCATTGTTCCAGTGTATTTTAGTGCATTTAGTAATCTGGTTTCTATTTTATCACACACAATATATATTATATATTTTTATAACCTAATAATTTATCTATATCACAATGTAATTTTTTGACGAATGACCACCCTTGATAGGATATAGCTTCCCCCTGACGATGACCAATACTTTTTGAGTGTTTTTATAATTAAAATTGTTATTCAAGTTTAATGCAACCAACTTGAGCCTAAAATTGAAGAACTAGCCAGAGGAAATAGAAAGAGGAGGAAAGAATGTAATAGAAATTACCACTAATTGAATAAAACGTAATGTGGCGACCCAAAGGGACATCACCTATTTTGTGACGATCCGACCCGTTGTCACGTGATTTACCGCCCTATTTTCCCCTTATTGTGTTGCTTTATGTCCCATCATCGGTATTGGGTGCGTTAGAATTTAATTGGAGTGATTTGGATAAGAAATGAGATACTTAGTCTCTTTTAAGAAGACTTAAGTTGGAAAAGTCAACTGGATGTTGACTTATGAGTTAGAGGGCTCGGAATTGAATTCCAATGGTTCGGTTAGCTCCGGAAGATGATTTGTGACTTAGGAGTGCGATCGGAATCGAATTTGGAGGTCCGGTGTAGAATTAGGCTTGAATTGGCGAAGTTGGAATTTTGGCGAATTCCGGTTGATAGGTGAGATTTTGTTCCGAGGGTCAGAATGGAATTCCTAGAGTTGCAGTGGTTTCGTTAGGTGATTTTGGATATGTCTGCAAATTTTCATGTCATTCGGACGTCGTTTGGTTGGGTTTCTGATCGAATGTGCAATTCGGAAGTTTTAAGAAAATTTAGACTTTGATTTGATGATAAATGAGGATATTGATGTTAACGATAGCGTTTTTATGATTCGAGCAAGTTTGAATAATGTATTAGATCATGTATGTGCTTTTGGTTGAGGTCCCAGGGGCCTCGGGATGATTTCTGATGGTTAAACGGGAATTTTTGAAGTTGTAGCAGGTCTGTCATCTGAAGCTTCTGATATTTCCGCATCTGCGGAAAAAGGACCGCAGGAGCGGTTCCGCAGATGCGGCGGATTGATCGCAAAAGCGGTTCAGAGGAAGGGCTGGAATTTCCACAAAAGCGAAAGAATTCCGCAGGAGCGGACACCGCAGAAACGGTGTTTGACCGCATTAGCGGTCCTGGGTTTTTATGTTGAGACCGCATAAGCGGTCGAGGTAACCGCAGAAGCGGCTTCCGCAAAAGCGGTTTAAGACCGCAGAAGCGGTAGTGTGTGGGTAAAGTGAAACCGCAGAAGCGGTCTAAAGTCCGCAGAAGCGGTCCCGCAGAAGCGGTAACGGGACCGCAGAAGCGAAAAACACAGAAGGTTTAAGGGAGTCAGTGTTAGCGAATTTCATAAGTTAGAAAACATTTTACA
>MU774883.1:82325-94928 GCA_026770625.1 Nicotiana glauca
ATTATTTGATTCCTGGGAGCATTGGCTCGAATTGTGATACGAATATTGAAAGTATATGAAATGACTGGATTCTTTGGAGCATTGGCTCAAAATGGTAGAGTGAATTATAAGATAAGAAAAGTAAGAAAAAGAAAGCATTGTTGATTATTCCCTTGCCGGGACGTTTGGTTGAACTTGTTGGTTTCTCTCCCTTGCCGGGATTTTTGTCAAATGTTTGCTTATTGTTATATCCCTTAATTGTGACTGTTGTTTAAGGAGTCAGACCGTTAAATGATATTGAGGACCGGGTTGCACGCCGCAATAATAATATTGAGAATCGGGTTGCGCACCGCAGCAGTGACACCTGATAAAGGGAATGGGTCGGGTTGCGCGCCGCAACAGTGACACCTGATAAAGGGTATGGGTCGGGTTGCGAGCCACAACAGTGATATCTGGTAAATGGTATGGGTCGGATTGCACGCCGCAACAGTGGTATTTATGGGTGCAACCCGCAGCAACAGTGATATTTGTTGAGCGGGGTTGCACGCCGCAACAGTGATAATTGTGGAGCGGGTTGCACGCCGCAACAGTTATTGATACCAGTGTTTGTATTGAGTATTGATTCCTTGTTCATTGTGATTCTAAGTTGTTCTAGTTTTTTACTTGGGATTACTGTTGATATTGTATCTCCCCATAGTATGTCTCCCCCTCCCATGTTGTTAATTGCCTTGTATTCAATATCCCGCTGTATATTTATAACTGCACAGGTTTATGTGGTATCCAGTCTAGCCTCGTCACTACTTCGCCAGGGTTAGGCTAGACACTTACCAGTACATGGGGCCGGCTGTGCTGATGCTATACTTCTGTGCATTTTTGCACAGGTCCAGGTTTTGAGGAGCAGCAGCAGCATTAGTACGGGAGTAGGTTTTTATTTTCACGAGACTGAGGTAGCCTTGCAGGCGTCCGCAGGCCCGGCGTCTCTTCTTTATGCTCTCTTTTAGATTGTTGCCTCATTGTTTTCGAGACAAACAACTTATATATTTCTTTCAGACCATTGTATTTAGTATATTCTTAGTAGTTCGTGAGTACTGTGACACCAAATCTTGGGTAGAGGCTATGATTGACTGTTCCGCGTTTTGATTCATATTTAAAAAATTAGACTTCCGCTATTGTTCTTATTAAATTTTAGGTTCTATATTGATGATGTAAACTATTAAAGTAATTGTCTAGTAATGAAAGGGTAAATAAGTTGGCTTGTCTATCTACCATGAGTAAGCGCCATCACGATCCCGATGGTGGAAAATCCGGGTCGTGACACGTAATTAAGCACTTGATCTGACATTTTTCCTTCTTTAATGCTTTGCAGTATCTATGGCATATAGTTCTATAATAAAAATAAAATACTCGTAGAAAATATAGGATCTAAAATAAATACATCGAACATGACTATACATAGAGGGTGTTTGGCTAAGCTTATAAGCTGGTCAAACTAGCTTATAAGCATTTTTTCGGCTTATTTACGCGTTTGGTAAGTTAAAAGTGTTTATAAGTAAAAAATAAGCCAAAAGCCATAAGCTAGTCACCTCCAGCTTATGAATTTTTAGCTTATAAGTACTTTAAGTTTGACCAAGATTTTTACTATTTTATCCTTAAAATATTCCTTTTTAGAGTTAAAATATTTCTTTTTAGAGCAAAACTCCTACATGGATGGATACTCACTTCCTCAAGTATTTTTTTTTTCAACCTAACACCCTCCCCCCTCCTCCCTTTCTTCAAGTTGCAATTCTCATTGACTATTTAAGATAAGCAATTCTCTATTCCTTTGCATATTTGTAACAATGTAATTGTTGATTAATCTTTTAATTTTATATAATAAATAAGGACATATCAAATTTTTGGTATATGATTTCTAACTGTTGTGGCGTGAAGACAGTGTTTGTTTCTATTTAAATAGTTTGCCCTAATTAGGTTAATTTTTTATTGAGAAAATAAAAATTATAAAAATTATTTTATCTAAGTACGATTGTATTTAAACTAAAATGACAAATAGAATATTTTATTTGAATCGATCTGGAATAACAAATTTTGAAGAAATTACGCCCTTATAAGTGTAAAAAGTTTTAAGGTTATTTAAGTCATTTTAACAGAAAAAGAGCTTATCAGCACTTTTTAATCAAATACTACAACAACTTATTATCAATTTCAGCACTTGTATTCAAACACATAACTGCTTATTTGTTAAATCAATTTCAGTACTTAAAAATATTTTTCAGCACCTAATATTTATCAGCTACTTCAAATTACCTAATCCAAACGAGCTCATATTCTCGACTAATTGAAATAAAAAAGAATGTATACAAACAATACAAACTAGTTGTGATTATGTTTTAATCATGTTACATATTTCTAGGTCTTTTAATTTTTAGCACTCTTTTTCTTTTGTTAGAAATTAATACGCCATTTTTTTAAGAGTAGTGCTACTTTTTATTTTATTTTATTGCTATGAGAGATGCACTTAATTAGAGCAATATAATTCGTGAGAATTCAAATAATCATCTCAACTTGCTTAGATTGAAGAGCTGTAGTTTTACTTTGACTTCCTTTCTTGAATTTTCCTTAAGTTTTTATGCTAATTTTTTTCTTCTACTTTTCCTTTTGCTGTAAAAGGTTTTCACAGCTAACTTTTGTCTTAATATCACTAATAATTTTCTTCAAATTTTTACCTGCAGTTCTTTCTTCTATATTTTTGGTTTACTATATAGTTTGTTTTCATTAATATTTTATTTATCATTTACTTTTTTATGTTGTTATTAAGTACTCCATTTATATACGGGATAAAAATAAATAAATTAGCAGTGCAAATATTCATCATAATACTTGCCATGAGCGAAGCTACACTATAGTAAGGGTGGTCAATTGACCATGTGAGCACGTTATTTTGTCCTACATGAAAATAACTCCTAAAAATATACCAAAAAATAATTTTAATTAATTTTTAGGAATTTTTCTTTATTTAGTTGCATTTCATGCATTTTAATATTATAAAATCATAACAAATTATCATGTTTTACTTTCATATCATTTTAGGTTCGATTTCCATATAGAAATTAATTTTATTAAGCAAATAATCACAAAAATGGTCATTTTTACATATTTTGATTTTAGTCTTTAAAATTGGCATTTTTCATTAGTTTTAAGTTAATTAGTTGTTTTAATGTTAAAAATAAATAAAGAATTTTAATTTCTACAAAAATAGATTGATTTAGAATTTTAATTGATTAAAAAAAAGGAAAAACAAAAGAAAAGGAAATAATTGGGTAATTGAAAAAGGAAATTTTACCTCCTATAGCGAAGGTTAATACTTTATTTATTTTAAATAAATATCATTTAAAAAAATTATATTCTATAGATAACTTTTAAGGTTTATAGCAAAATATTTAATTTTGGTTACCTCCTAGCCGTAAACCACTAAATACGCTAATCAGTTACACTATTTTCTTTCTCTCTCTACTTTGATACATCTCATTCTCTTCCCCCCAACGCGTTAAAATTTTCGATCTCCTCCTCCTTTGGAAAATCCTACAGAGTTCGTCTTCAAAGCATAAGATACAAATTTTGGTGGTGGGATATATCATATATGTTCTTATCGCTTTGGTCATGGTTGTGTCTAATTCTGAAATAAAGATTGAAATATTCCATGAAAATTCAATTATAGTTTTCATTTTCAAGTGATGTCCCCTCGTCCTATATGGTACTTTTTCTGAAGTTGCTATTACTATGATTTAAGGGTTTTGAGAGTATAAATTGCCACATAAAATTCGATGTGCATGAAGAAGAGAAAGAAGATAACTGTGAAACGGATATCAAACAAGAAAGAGATCGACGAAGAAATTGATAGGAAAATTGGTTTATTAGATCCAAGAAACAGAAAACTCATGATGTTTTCGGGGTTCCTCCTCTTAGAGAATTCAGAGATTTTAACTTTCAACTGAATGACAAAGAGAGGAGATTTCTTGATTTCCTGTCCTCACTTCAAGATTATCCCTTTTCAGCAGAAAGTAAAGACCGTATACCAAGTCCAAGATCCCATCTTTTTTCCTGAGTACTCATTCAAATTGAGGAAGATCATTATATACTGCTCGACATTTAATTGATTTTTTGTTAATATATTTCAATGTATTTTCATGTATTTCATTGTATTCATTGTCTTTTTTTAAAAGTAATTCAATATATCTTGTTGTATTTTATTGTATTCACTGTCTTTTTTTATTGTATTTCGATGTATCCCGTTGTATTATATGTATTTCATTATATCCACTGTCTCGCTATATGCCATGAATGTATTCATATATTTATTTAATTAATATATTTTATGTATTAGGATGTATTATATAATTTCTCTGAAGATTGCTATATTTTTGGGGTATTTTTCGGTTGAGAATCTTTTTTATAACTGAAAATATAAAATTTATGTGTTATAATTGAGTTTGTTGAGTTATATTAGGAGTCTATTATGTTAATTGATTCGCTAGCCGTTTTAAAAATAGTGTAATCCCCTATTTCACGCTGTGAATACAGTCGAATACAGTTGATTACAATAATCTATCCAACTGTAATCTCATGTTTCACTGCATGAATACAGTCGAATACAACAACTAATTAGCTAGACTTCCCTGATTCACGCCTATTTTGCTAATGTATTCATGAATACAATAGTTTAAATACATCATATACATCTTATAATCATACAAAAGGTATTTATAATCCGTAATATAGCAAATGGCATCTATAAATGACTAATTACTATCAAAAGATGGTGTTTTATGAAAATTTCTCATTGAAAAAGGGGGTTTGAGTATTGAATTTGGGTTAATGTTTACCCCAAAAACGGGCCCAATTTCCCCCAAAAAATTCACGGGAGATTTTCATAATTACCTATGAATTCTAAAAATATTTCATAATCTACAATTAATAATAGAATAACATATTCTACAACAAATGTATAAAATATATACTGTAGCAAAAGGTAGATTTCCTAATATAGGGGAGTTCTATTTTGAAACGTTTCCCATAATTAACTCCTAAAGATTTTTCAATTTATTAATTATTACTAACATTATTTCATACCCACACTACATTTTCCATAAAAGTAGGGACTCAAGTTTCATAATGTCGGATGTAAATTCTCAGTTCTTTCATTATAACATATAATACGGTGATTTTTTTTTTTTTTTGGTAGAGAGTCTTTATTCTTTTTTTTTTTTTTTGGTGGAAATAAACATTAGTTTTCATAATAAGAGATATTATATATACTGTATTTTAACATATAATTTCGGATGTAAATTTCCTATTATATGTTATTATAAAATATACAAATCAGTTTATATATATAAATATTTGCAGTATATATAATACATATATTATATATAACTATATATAGATAGTATATATACTGTATATTCTATATAATAGTAATAATATACAATATATATATATATATATATATATATATATATATATATATTATATAACTAGACAGTATACAAATATTAATTAACACTTTGGAGATATATACAATATACAAATATTAATTTATAATAAAGTGTATACAGATACATAGTTATAATGGTTCTAACTCAATCCATCACTGTCTCCAAAGAGATCGGAAGAAGTTTCGGAATTTAACATCAAAATGACCGGTAACATATTATTTGATGACACAGAAAATGTGATGATTTTAAATTTAATGCAGTGATATGTGTGACGATCCGACCCGTCGTCTCATGTGTTGTTGCTCTGTTTCCCCTATTTTATGTTTCTTCATGTTTCGTTATCGGTATGTGGTGTGTTAGAGTTGATTTGGATTGGTTTTGATAAGAAGTGAGACACTTAGTCTCTTTAAGGAAAGCTTAAGTTGGAAAAGTCAACCGAATATTGACTATTGAGTTAGAGGGCTCGGATGTGATTTCTGGTGATTCAGTTAGCTTCGGGAGGTGAATTGTGACTCAAGAGCGCGATCGGAATTGATTTTGGAGGTCCGGTGTAGAATTAGGCTTGAATTGGCGAAATTAGTATTTTGGCGAATTCCGGTGGATAGGTGAGATTTTGATCCGAGGGTCGGAATGGAATTCCGAGAGTTGCAGTAGCTCCGTTAGGTAATTTTGGATATGTGTGCAAAGTTTTAGGTCATTCGGAGGTGTTTAGGTCGAGTTTTTGATCGAATGTGCAATTCGGAAGTTTTTAAGAAACTTAGGCTTTTATTTGATGAAATTTGAGCATTTTGATGTTAACGATAGTGTTTTGATGGTTCGAGCAAGTTAGAATAAGGTAATAGAGCATGTCTGTGCTTTTGGTTAAGGTCCCGGGGGCCTCGGGGTGAGATCGGATGTTTAAACGAGAGTTTTTGAAATTTGTTTCACGTCTGTATTTCTGTCATCTGGTATTTCCGCTTCTGCGGAAATGGACCGCAGAAGCGGTTCCGTATAAGGGGGTAAGGGAGCGCAGAAGCGATTTTAGTATGGGCTGAGAAGGTCAGCAGAAGCGGAACTTGGTCCGCATTAGCGGGTCCGCAGGAGCGAAAATCGAGCCGCATAAGCGGATATGGGTGATCCGCAGAAGCGGGACCCTCGTCGCATAAGCGGTCGTGGGGAGTTAAGTTAAAATAGCAGAAGTGGTGGCTTGGACGCTGAAGCGGGAACCGCAGAAGCGGTACTAGAACCGCAGAAGCGGAACCTGGGCTGGTCATAAAGGATTTTATTGAAACATTTCATCCGCGAGGGTTATGTATTTTCCTTCATTTTTGAGCAAGCTTTGAGAGCTTTGAGGAGATTTTGAAGAGGAATTCAAGGATGAATGATTGGAGGTAAGATTCTTGAACCTAAAAATTGTTTTTATTGAGAAATCTACCTAAAAATTCATGGAATTAAGCCTAAAATGGATGAATTAGGGCTTGGGATTTTGAGAATTTAAATTGGGATTTGATAGGTCATTTGGGCTCAGATTTGGGAGTTCTTGGTATGTATGGACTCGTGGCGAGACGAGGAATCCGGTAAGGTGAGTTTTGTAATTTTTTGAGAAGTAGGCCGGGGGCTCGGGTTTTGATAGTTTCGAGATTTTTGCTATATTTTGATTGTTTTCGATTGGATTGGGTATTGTTCTCTTGGCATAGTGTGATGTATTCGCTCTGATTTTGGTTAGATTCGACGCGCGTGGAGGCCTAATTGAGGGGTTGTGACGACCCGGCCCTTCATCACGTGAGTTACCGCCTCGTTTCCCCCTTATTGTGTTACTTCATGCTTCAATATCGGTATTAGAGTTGATCGAATAGAGTTGGGTTGGTTTGGGATGAAAATGAGACAATTAGCCTCTTAGAAGGAAGGTTGTTGTAGAAAAGTCAACCGAAAGTTGACTATGTGGTTGGAGGGCTCGGATGTGAATTTCGGTGGTTCGGTTAGCTTTGGGGGACGATTTGTGACTTAGGAGTGCGATCAGAATCGAGTTTGGAGGTCTGGTGTAGAAATAGGCTTGAATTGGCAAAGTTGGAATTTTGGCGAATTCCGGTCGATAGGTGAGATTTTGATCCGAGGGTCGGAATGGAATTTCCGAGAGTTGCAGTAGCTTTGTTAGGTGAATTTGGATATGTCTGCAAATTTTCAGGTCATTCGGACGTCGTTTGGTCGGGTTTTTGATCGAATGTGAGATCTGGAAGTTTTAGTTAAACTTAGGCTTGAATCCGTCGTGATTTGATGATTTTTCTGTTAATGGACATGTTTTGATGATTGGAACAAGTTCATATGATGTTTTGGGGTAGGTTGGTGTTTTTGGTTGAGGTCCCGGGGCCCTCGGGGTGATTTCGGGTGTTCAAACGGACCCTTTTTGGTTTGTAAAGAGATCAGATTTTCTGCTATTGGTGTTGCAGACATTTACACATCGCGTTCGCGTGATAAGGGACGCGAACGCATAGGGCTTTTGAGGGAGCCTGGGATTTTTGCCTTCGCGTTCGAGAAGGAGATGCCGTGATCGCGTAGTTATGGAGCCTTGTGCTTCGCGTTCGCAGTAGGTGAGACGCATTCGCGTAGAAGGATTGGAATATCAGTAAAGATTGTTATACGCGTTCGCGTGTCTGGAGACGCGTTCGCATAGGTGAGAGTCATGAAGTATCGCGTTCGAGTGGGTGTGTGTCGCGTTCGCGTAGAGCATTTTGTGATATTTAAATTTTTGGCCTTCGCGTTCGCGTTACTAGGGTCGCGAACGCGATGAAGAAATGCCCTTTGGCGGATAGAAGGGTTTAATAACATTTCCTCCGCGAGCTAAAGTCATTTTTTCACCATTGTTGAGCATATTTGGAAGCTTTTGACGGGGGATTAAGAGGGTTTCGACTAGGATTCGATTGGAGGTAAGTTTTATGAGTTAAATACGTGATTTTATTGAAGATTCATAATTGAAAATTGGGTGAAAATTGGAGAAGTTAGGGCTTGGTTTTTGGTAATGTAAAATTGGAATTTGAAGGGGCAATTGAACTTCGATTTTGATAAATTTTATATGTACAGACTCGTGGCGAGACGAGGATTCCGAAAATGTAAATTTTGTAATTTTTCAAGAATTGAGCCCGGGGCTCGGGTTTTGCCAACTTCGTATTTTTCGAGTTCTTTCGATTGGGTTATGTTCCATTAGCATATTTTTACGTATCCCTTATGGTTTTGATCAGATTCTACACGCGGGGAGGTAGATACGAGAGGGAAAGGCTTAGCGANTTTTTATCGCGTAATTTTAAATGATTTGTTGTTATCATTATGACTTGGGCTCATAGCCATACTTGGGGCTTATTGTCAATTGTCTGAACTCTTTAGGAACTATCATCACTGTTTCCCTCACTATTTGAAATATTAATTGAACTCAGTCTATGTGATTTATACTGTTTCATGAACTCAGCTATATTTTACTCAACTTGGAGTTTTAACTGATATTTGAACTATTGTTGAGCTGAGTATTATTGTTTTACTGATGCCCGAGAGGCTTTTTGACTATTTTTGGACTGATTGAGGCCGAGGGCCATATGTGAGGGCATGAAGAGTGATGTGAGGAAGATTTTAAGCCTCGAGTGTTCTGTGAGGAGGCTTTCAGGCCTTGAGTGTTCTGTGAGGAGGCTTTCAGGCCTCGAGTGTATTGTGAGCAAGCTTTCAGGCCTCGTGTTGATATTATTCAGGCTTTCAGGCCTTATTGATAGCGCTTGGGCTGAAGGAGCCCCTCCGGAGTCTGCACACCCACAGTGAGCGCGGGGTACCCTTTTGAAATGAACAGTAGTAACAATGACACTGTCATATGTGTTTCGGTCAGATAACAATGACTGACCAGTCAGGTAACAATGACTGACTAGTGGTAACAATGACACTGAAACACGCTTTGGTCAGATAATAATGGCTGACCGGTCAGGTAACAATGGCTGACCTTAATTGTGTAATCTTGTTTATTTGATTCCTTTCAAGAGAATGATTTGCTATGTTTTCATGAATTCTACTGTTATTGGTTTACTGCTTAGGATAGCATTATTTGTGCCCTTTTTGGGATTTTATACTTTCAGTGTTATTTACTTTTATTACCACTGAGTTGGAAGTACTCACTTTACTCCCTGCACCATGTGTGCAGATCTAGGTCCTTCTTCACAGGCTGAGTAGACATTCAGTGATCAGCAGGCTTGCTTATTCGGGAGAGTTGAGGTAGCTGCATGGCGTTCGCAGCCGTTGACTTTTCCTTTTATCCTTATCTTTTATATTCCGCACTATCAAACATTTAGAGAGTTTATGTAGTAGGATATTATTCTATTCTATAGAGGCTCATATTGTGACACCGGGTCCTAGTTGGGATGTTTCGGTATTTTGCCAGATTTTCTGTATTTTTACCATTATTTCAGGCTTTGACTTAAATAGTTTTATCTTTACTTGTTTAAATAATTGGGGTAATTGTTATAAATGGTCGGGCTTGCCTAGTAGTGTACTGGGCGCCATCACGACCGGGTTTGGGTCGTGACAAGTTGGTATCAGAGCCTAGGTTACTTGGTCTCGCGAATCATGAGACGGGTTAGTAGAGTCTCGCGGATCGGTACGGAGACGTCTGTATTTATCCTCGAGAGGCTGCATAACCTTTAGGAAAACTTGAAATTTTGAAATTATTGTCGTGCGACTTTGTTGATCCGAGAACTAAACTTCTGTATTCTATTCTCTTGCAGATGGCGAGAACTCGTGCTACCGGACGTGGCGGACGACCACCATTGCCACCTGCTAGAGGTCGTGGGTGTGGTTGTGGTCGTGGTCGAGGCAGAGCAGCAGGGGCAGCACCAGTTGACCTACCAGTTGCCCCTATTTAGGACCAGCCTCTAGCTGGAGATGCTCCAGCAGCACCTGCTCAGGCAACAGCTATGCCTATTGTGATTCCGGGTCTTCAGGAGGCCCTAGCTCAGATTTTATCGGTTTGCACTGGCCTGGCGCAGGCAGTCTCGGCCACTACTGCCGCAGCTACATCTCAGACCGGGAGTGGTCATCAGACCCCCACAGCTCGCACTCCTGAGCAGGTAGTGCAGGGTTTACAGACACCAGAAGCCCCACCAGTCCAGCCAGTTGCCCCAGTTTAGCCAGTGGCTCCAGTTCAGCCGGTTGCCCTGGTTCAGGGTGATGGGATTCCAATGATGCCAGACGATGAGCAATGTTGTCTGGAGAGGTTCGGTAGGCTTTCACCTCCGGTATTCAGTGGTATTCTAGGCGAGGATGCCCAGGGTTTTCTCGACAAGTGTCGATGTATGCTTCGGACAGTAGGGATCGTAGAGTCGAGCGGGGTATCATTCACTACCTTTCAGTTCATAGGAGCAACCTTTACTTGATAGGAGGCATATAAACGGCGTAGACCGGTAGGTGCAACACCATTGACATAGCAGGAGTTCTCTACTATTTTTCTAGAGAAGTGGGTACCACAGTCACATAGAGAGGAGCTGCGTAGGCAGTTTGAGTGGCTTTGGCAGGGAGATATGTCTGTGACGGAGTATGAGGTGAGATTCTCAGAGTCAGCTCGTTATGCTCCATGGATGGTTCCAACTGATCAGGAGAGGATCAGGTGATTTGTGGATGGACTTATTTATCCCATCCGTATTTTGATGACCCGAGAGAGGGTCCTGAGTCATACTTTTGAGGATGCAGTGGATATTGCTCGTGACATTGAGACAGATTGTCGTCGGGAGCACAAGGAGAGGGAGGCCAAGAGGCCTCGAGGGTCAGGTAGCTTCAGTGGTGCTCAGTCTAGAGGCCAGGGTCAGTAGAGCAGAGGTCGATCTTTCAGGCCTCCACAGCCAGCTCGTTCAGAGTACCGTGGTTCATCTTCTAGTCGGGGTTATCAGGGCTATCAGTAGAGTCAAAATCTCTTAGTGCACTTCCAGCGCAGAGTTCATCTCGTGCCTCGTATGCTCAGGGTTCCTCCAGATCGAGTGCGTCAGCCAGTCATTCTGATGCGCGGGGTTCCCTTCAGTCCCATTCCCCAGCACCTGGGAGTTGTTATGATTGTGGGGAGTTTGGGCACTTATGGAGGCAGTGCCCTCTGCACCGCAACAGTCAGTCTCAGCAGAGGGGTCAACCCTCATCTTCTGGTCCGTCTTCTTCAGCACTCGCCCCGCCAGCTAGAGGTGAGGGTCAGGCATCTAGGGGTCGCCCTCGAGGGGGAGGCCGATCAGGTGGTCAGGCTCGTTTATATGCTCTTCAGGGTCGTTCAGATGCTGTTGCTTTGGATGCTGTTATTACAGGTATTATTTCAGTCTGTCACCGAGATGCCTTAGTCTTGTTTGATCCGGGTTCCATTTATTCCTATGTATCTTCATACTTTGCTCATTATTTGGGTACGACCTGAGGGTGTCTTGTGTTGCCTGTGCATGTATCTACCCCGGTGGGCGATACTATTATTGTGGATCATGTGTATCGATCCTGTCTTGTTACTATTGGGGGTCTGGAGACCCGAGTTGATTTACTGCTATTGAGCATGGTTGATTTCGATGTTATTCAGGGCATGGATTGGCTATCTCCGTGTCATGTTATTCTAGACTGCCACGCCAAGATAGTCACATTAACTATGCCGGGTATTCCGAGGATCGAGTGGCACGGTATGACTGATTATGTACCCAGCAGGGTAATTTCTTTCTTAAAGGCCCAACGGATGGTTGGGAAGGGATGTTTATCATATTTGGCATTTGTGAGAGATGTTAGAGCTGAGACTCCCAGCCTTGATTCTGTTCCCGTTGTGAGGTATTTTCCAGATGTGTTTCCATCGGACCTGCCGGGCATGCCGCCGGACAGGGACATTGACTTTGGTATTGATTTGGTGCCGGGCACTCAGCCCATCTCCATTCCTCTTTATCATATGGTGCCAGCTGAGTTGAAGGAGTTAAAGGAACAGCTTCAGGAACTCCTAGATGAGGGGTTTATTCGTCCTAGTGTGTCACCGTGGGGTGCACCGGTCTTATTTGTGAAAAAGAAAGATGGCTCAATGAGGATGTGTATTGATTACAAGCAGTTTAACAAGGTAACAGTGAAGAACAAGTATCCTCTACCGCGCATTGATGATTTGTTTGATCAGCTCCAGGGAGCGAGG